>VDFB02058568.1:0-27629 GCA_007258455.2 Sequoia sempervirens
TGCCCCACAATTGCTAGTTACAAGGCGTACCTGAATCACTATGAAGTTGTCAATGAAGAGGAAAATCTCTGAGGTTTGGAAACATCTCATAATGGGTCTTTGAATATATGTGCACTGTAATGATCTTTTCCCTATTCTATGAAGTTAGGTTTTGTGTCAGTCCCGGGTGTGGGGTAATCTTACCACGGTTTTTTGGTGTTCTTATGGTCAACCTGTAACTGTTACAATAACCAGTTTTTGGCATGTTTATGTGTACTGCAATCTGAAAGATCTGGTGGTCAATATTACAAAAAAGACCTGCCAGATTTTCATGCTACTACTACTGTAAATTTTTTGAAATCAATATAGGGTACTACCCCTTTCAGTGTTTACCGACCAAAAAAAAAGAAAAGATTTTTTCAGAATAATCAAATTTACCACTTTGCCAAATCTAGGCACTTCATGAGGGCATTTAATATTTGGGTAATAACCATTAAATTGGGAAGATGCTTTATAACTCCCAACTTGGTCTTTTCAATATAACCTTCCTATTCAATGTCTTCTTGCACAACCACCTAAATATCTCAAATAATAAATACTAAATAAATAATGTTTGCACCCTCACCTAGGCATCTTGCTTTTCCCACTCCATGATGCTTTGAGATCATATATTGTTTATCATCCACATAGTTAAATAATTTATAACTTTTAGGATTTGTAAGGTGAATGACACACTTATTCTAACATTCTCTCACTTGGCATTTACATTGCAAAAATATAGTAGACAACTAAAAATAATTAATCAAGTTTTAGTTACATAAATATAGAATATGCTCTTAAAAAAATGACATGTATGTGTGACACCTATACAAGTAGAAACCTAAGCAAGCTTATCCCATGTGCACAATAAACCTAGGATAATAATATAACGCATACATATAATAATACACTAATAGGAAAATGAAGATAAAATGCACACACACAAGCATAAATTAACCTAGATTAATAAATAACACTTATGGGCATAAATACTATAATATCAAATGCTAAGCTAGGGAATTAAATATGAAGGAGTGTGTACTTGCTCTAGGTTTCATGAAGAGGAACAAAATTGATGTAGTGGTGAAATTAATTTTTCGAGTGGAAATAGAATCTCTCTATTTTTGTTTCTCCTCAAGCTTTGTGTAAAATCTATGTCTATGTTTGGGTTGAGTTTTGTATATATAGATCATTTGCGTGTCTATAGATTTATCCTCTATTTCATAGATATGATCTTACTAATTGTGTTGTTTTGCTCTCTAGCTCATTTAGTTCATTGTCCTCTAAACCCTATTCTAAAGATTAGTGGTATTTAAAAATATCTTTTAAAGACTAATAGATTGATAAGATATATGTTCTACGTTATGACAAACTATAAAAATATTTAAATCGAAAAACTTGAAAAATTATATCAAGTGATGCTAGATCACAAACTAAAGTTATGACCAAAGTATTTAACATCAATCGTGGCAGTGTGTTCAAACAATGCTCTAACTCCAATCACATCCTAAAAATTATATTTCATCACCCTAACGTCTTAAAGGATTTCAAGTTAGAAACTAGGTATTTAAAGAAAATGGAAGTTTGCGATTGAATTTATTTTAAAAATAGGAAAAGTTATATTCAAACAAAATTGAACGCAAGAAGAACGGGCAAGGGAAGGCGAGCGTTTCGCACGCAGTATCTATTAAAGCACGTGTTGTCTTTTCGCTAAAGCCAAGTTTCTGCTGCTCCATCTTCATCTTTTATCTGTTCAAATGTCTTTCAATTGGGTGGTACCACAAAAATCCCTTTAACTGCTACTTGTAACTAAAAGACAACTACTTATCACACCCAAATCACGTCGATAGAAACCAAATCGTTGTTTCCTCCAACTATCCACTGAAAGGGTGGAATGATGGCAACTTGCCAATAACAAGTTGCTTCAAAATTCTTTTCCAACAATTGCACGGGGATTCCAATTCACGTACAGAAGCACCGAGGAAGCAAACAAGTACCAGTTAATGTATATAATGATGCAATGAATGGAGAAAAAATTACAATGTTCGTTTTTGGTCACTGTTACTGAAAGGGTCGAAACAAAAGGTGAATGAAGTAACTTTTTCTCATTCGACCTGGGAGAGGGAGACCTCACAAGTCGCTCTCACGGCTCATGACTCATCACCCACGCTGCTCCTCCGCCGCCGACGTGTCTTTCGCCTCAAGGCCAGGATTTTCTAGACATTTGCTTCCGTAGAGATCCCAAGCAGAGAGGTGGAACATCCTTTTCTCTCTGACATCCACTGTTGCTCAGTGACAGAGATGAAAAAGTCTCCTCTGTCTCCTACC
Organism: Sequoia sempervirens; assembly: GCA_007258455.2. NCBI lineage: Eukaryota > Viridiplantae > Streptophyta > Pinopsida > Cupressales > Cupressaceae > Sequoia > Sequoia sempervirens. Next base: position 2,347 of record VDFB02058568.1, read on the forward strand.
AGCACTTTGGATTTTGGGAGCCCTGATTGGAGTCCTCTTCTTCTAGTATACCAAATTTGTCTCTTGCCAGTGTAAGGCCAAGTTGTGTGAAATCTGAAGCAGAAGATGAAAAAGAGTCCCTCAGGAAGCCTTTAGTTTCAGCCCATTGGCCGCAACTCCCCCATGTCAAATACTAAAAATAGCTCCCTAGAGGTAGAATGCAAGTACAGCTTATAAAGCAAGAATCGGGGAAATTGATAATTATGTAACTTCAGCCATAGATCAGGACTCGGAAGAAGAGGTTCGTTGTGAATATGAGCAGCATTTAAAGGCAATAACAGGTCTTTTGATTGTTGATCAGGCTCATGAAATGTATAGAAATGACAGCAGCAAGAAAATAAATTCTGTGCGCATTTGGTACCAATCATTGCCGTCCCTGTCGTTTTCTATTTGTTAAGGAACGGGCAATTGTGCATCGACTTCACTACCGAGACCCCTCGTGATTTTTTTTCACAATTAATATAAATTCATATGATTTGGCTAGACGTGTGTCTGCTTTTTCGTCCCACGAACAGACTTGTAATGTTTGGGTACAGCTGTATTTCGTTTTTGGGGATTGATTGGGAAAGATAAACAAAACATTTCGCTACACTATTTTGCATATTGAAATTAATCGCCAAATCATACTATAGGGATGGTTGGTTACAATGTCTAGGTAATCAAGGAATGGGAAGAGTGAATGTGCCCTCGGACATTGACTCTAGGGATGAAGAAGATTAGGCTGGTCACTAAAAAATGGAATTAGGTGTTCTACATGGATTTTAGAGATGGACATAAATCTCACTTCTCTGTAGATGGGTGAGGTTTCTGGTGGACGTTGGAACACAATTTCAAATTAATGAAGCAGAGTAATTGAGTTTTATATTAGGATGACTCTAGGTTGAGATCGAAGTCTCAAATCAATGAAGTGAAGTAGTTAGATTTACAGTTGTACATAACTCCATGGTGAATCTAAAGTTTTGATCCAATGAAGTGAAGTAATTGGATGTTGCATGAAATGACTCCAAGGGCGAGTTGTCCATCTTGATATAGGGGCTTATTAAGTTAGGCTAGTCCAAGGGGGTGTAATACTCAATGGACAAGCTATGTCAGATATAAGTCAAGTTGAGTTTGAAGGATATGCGTGAAAGTTGAGTGGCATGCAAGGCACACACTCAAGGTTGTGTAAATTATAGAGGATGCTAGAAACTGATCAAAGATATCAAGTTCGATGAACAAGGGGAAAAATAACTTAGTGGATAGGGTCCCAATGTGAGTAACTTTGGAGGAGCTCAAAAGTACTTAGGGAGTACAAGACAAGTGTCAAGTCTATTATGAGTAACTAGGAGACTAAGAGGTATCAAACTCTTACTAGTGTTCATTGCCAAGTCGAGCCTACACATTTGGGTTGGCATTTTGGGGGTCTTCAAGTGTGATATAAGAGCAAGGTCTTGAGTTGCAAGGGAGATTAAAACTTTGAAATTGAGTGCTAGGGGCACAAACCAAAAGATTTGGTTCAATGTGTATGATAATGTAGTTTGTATATTGTTTGGATGTTTGGGGAGCATCCACGGGTAAAGACATAGTTTGTATCAATGAAACAACTTGATTTTGAAGAGGAGCTTAGTAATTTGATAATAGTGTCACATGAGGGAGCTGACGCCATGACGATAACTACTTAAATGTAAATGCAAGCTAATTCATGACTTCAAAAAGAAAATAAGCTATCACAAATGGAGTGTGATGCTATTTTACCCATTGCATTGTATTAAGCATAGGTAGGGACAATACCTTATTTCCCATTCAAAGCTGGATATGGATACATGACAAAAAGAACCCTCCCTAATAGCGATAGATCCACATAAATATACTAGCATTTAAATTATTCCCAACTCAAGTAAGACCTATTAGTGTAAAAAAGTGTTTTACCTCTAGTTTGACTAGGTCCTATTCACATTACACTTAAGCTTACTTAGAGAGACTTCTTTACTTTTATCTCACCTCATGTGTACTCAACACATATCCTCACACTTGTCCCAAGTGTGTTCATATGTGTCTCACATTTAGAGGGGTAGTTAGACTTTCAATCCTATCTTCTCACCTCCTCATCCTTGACTGTATATGCAAGGCTTATTTGTACATTTTACATTCACTTGTATAATAGTATTGTCATCATGCAGATTCTTTTGTGGAAGTTCTTGGATCTTACAAGTTTATAGTATGTGCTCCAACATAATATCAAAGCTTTGAATATGTAATATCCTCTTATTTGGAAGATTTTTTTCAACTACTTTCTTATCATGCATTCTAGAGCAAAGTTGGCCTCACAATTGCATCCATAAAGCCCAAAATTGTATGAATCAAAATAGTAAATTTGATATAGTTTGGTAGCTATCATATATGGATATTTTTGAGAGGGCTCCATTAAAGGCATATAGAATTTCATATAGTTGTACAACGATCATGCAATCTAGATATGATGTTGTTAGGATGTATAGGTGGTTCATTGCCCTCTAATATATTTGGCACATGTTTTAAGGTTTTTATATTATTATTTAAAAAGGTTTTATTGTATAGGTCTTATGAAAGGAATGTGTGGCCACATAAAGCCATATCATAAATTCTTGACATCACCATCAAGTTTCTAATGCTGGTTTCCATAGCCAAATGTTAGTTGGTAGATTTTTAATATCAACTACTATAGTAACCTACTATCCATTGACAATATTTGGGCCACCATCACCTTCCTATAGACATTATCTTTTTCATGGCCCAAATACCACTAGCAAACCACCAACATTTTTGTCATAAATAGTTGGCCTCCCCTCCATTGAAACACTACCTAACCACCATCAAATCTCCTCCTACAAAGTTAGTGTCATCCCCAAACCACCTCAATAGTGTTAAGTGTGTTTAGTCAAGGACTTAAAATGCATATTTTAAAAAAATGCTATAACTTTCAACCACATAGGCATTTATAGGATTTAATTTATAAAATTTGTTATACTAATGAAATTGAGGACATTAACACTAATTTCTTTGAAGTTACTATATTCTTAAATTGTGAGAAGTAAAATTTGCTCAATTGAATCACTAATATTCAAAAATTTAATGTCTACCATATCTAAATGTAAAAGTAACAAATAATAAATTTCTAGTATCATTTAAATATTGTGTGTGTACATGCATATGGATAACTAATAATTTAAATCATTTTTTTTACAACACAATTTTTTAATGACTCTTAATGACATTTAGGAATAAAAAGATAAATGTGCATTATAATATTGAGACTAATAATAAGGATTATAGTTTTTGTTAAGGACAACACATTTTTAAAGGGTTTCATTGTTATTATCTCTCGCAAGTTCAAGATTTCACTTACAAAATTGAACAATTATTGTTAGAAGATAGCTTCCCATTTGTACTCCCATTAGCTAAGTCACATGAATACTTAGATTCAATTACAAGGATTACATTATAAAAATTATAAGGACTAAAATTCCATCTATAAGAAGTTTGGAGATATTGATAGTTAAAAAGATACAATATACTTTATATTTATTATTATGTAGAACATAATCATACACAACAAAACCTCTAGATCTAAAGCACACTTAATAAATAAATTATATTTATTAAAATGTCAATGTTTCAATATAATGAATTTATCATTCAATAACCACAAGTTTAATGTTCATGAGCATGTCTATGAAGTAGAATTTGTTGTATTTTTTCTTTTTGAGTTTTTCCTCAACTTGAACTCCTTATGTTGGTTATGACATCTCTAACATTTGTGCTCCTATAAATCAAAGGTTTTTGGATTTTTGAACTTATCAAAATTATTTCAAACTGAATTATGACTTTAAATACAAGAATATCAAAAAACAATAATCAAAATATACAAAAAAAAAAAATGAAAAATCAACTTCTAATAAAAACTTAATATATTTCATACATCCAGATTTAACATAGATATTTAAAATATATGCTATTTCAAATAGACATTACCATAAATTGCTTGTATTTATTAAAATGTCAATTCCAATCAAATGAATTTTTCATTCATGGAAGTTAAGTTAGAAATATACATGGTATGTGATCGATCGTATGGAGCTTCAACGTGCAGCAAACAAAAAAAAGAAAAAAGAAAACGTTTAAAGATAAAATAGAAGGAAATGCAGAACTCACATGTCATGACGACTTAAAATATGGCAATAAGATCAATCATCTCTAAAGGACATCAATTGTCAACATTCTGTTAAAATCAGCTCTAACTCCTACATGGCAAATAATATATTTCAAACTGTTCGCAATGACACCCTAACGTTTTTCAAGCTAGGAACTAGAAACTAGGTATTTAAAGGAAATGGAAGTTTGCCATTGAAATTATCACTAATTTATTTTAAAAATAGGAAAAATGATATTCAAATAAAATTGAACACAAGAAGAACGTGCAAGGGAAGGGAAGCGCTCCCCAAGCAGCATCTATTAAAGCACGTGTTACCTTTACTTCATCTTCATCCTCATCTTTATCTGTTCAAATGTCGTTTCTATTGGGTGGAACTATTGAAAGATCCCAAAGCATATTTGGCACAGTTAGCCTCGCTATTAATTACAACTCTTATGGCGAGCTCTTTGTAGTAAAGTCTATTAAAACCTAGAGATATACTTTTTGTACAAAGACATATATGTGAATAGAAGTATCTTATTTATTGAAGTTGATTACAATATCTAGTTTGAAAGAAGCATAATAAATTCACATCAAATTTTAATAAATATGAATCTAAGCATTATATTTGATATCTAGTAGAGTTCATGTTAGAATTGAAATTGATACTTATATCATTTTAAACTTGTGACATCACACATATATGTGGATGTTGGATGTGCAATTTGTTGAGATAGTGAAGGCCAACGGTTGAAGGCCAACGGATGAAGGCCAAAGGTCTCGGCTGAAGGCCAAAGGTCTTCATGTTTTCCCTCTACTTTCTGTGTCTCTTCAACTGATCGTGGTTGTTATATAAATGCAACCTTGCTCATTGTAAAACATACATTTAGCATCAATAAGATTTTCCCTGCTCAGTGTGGACGTAACCACTATTGTGGTGAACCACGATAAATCGTGTGTGCTCTGTTTTCTGCATTATTGTTCTGTTATTTATTGTTCTGCATATATGTATGTTTGTTTTTCAATTCTTTCATTTTACAATTGGTATCAGAGCTAGGTGTACAGTTGTTTGGAAATTTGGTAATTGAATTTCCAGGAAATGGAAGATTTGAAGGTGCAGAAATTTTCTGGGAAGAACTTTGGGATATGGAAGATTCAGATGCAATCTTTGCTGATTAAGCAAAATCTTAAACTTGCGCTTGAAGGAAAACCAAAGAAGCCTGCTACCATGAAAGACGAAGATTGGGAGACTCTTGATGAAAAGGCCAAGGCAACAATCTTTCTTTCGCTAAATGAAAATGTTTTGTTCAATGTTGTAGAAGAGAAAACAACAAAAGAAGTTTGGGACAAACTTATAAAAACCTATGCTATGGCGTCGGCTACAAATAAAGTGTTCATCATGAAGAGATTATATAAGCTCAAGATGAAGGAAGGTTGCGCAATGGCAAACCACATTAACGAATTCAACATTCTGATCAGCCAAGCAAATTCGGTTGGAATAACTCAAGGTGACGAAAACAAAGCTGTTCTTCTTTTATGCTCTCTACCAAACAGTTGGGATGGAGTTGTGACAGCCATAAGCACTTCGCATCAAGCTCCAAGCCGTTGACTTTCGATGAAGTTTCTGCCACTCTTCTCTGCGAAGACTTAAGGAGGAAGAATGATGAGCCCTCATCCGGTGATGCTCTCACTATGGTAAGCACTAAAAATAGAGGGAGAAGCCAATATAGAGGTAGATATAATCACAATCAGTGGTCCAAATCAGCTAGAAGATTGCAGTCTAAAGGAAAAGAAAGCGGTTGTTGGTTTTGTGGGAAGGCTGGTCATATCAAGAAAGATTGCAGAAAGTATAAAAAGGCACAAGAAAGGGTTTTGGACAGCGAAGCAAACATATCACATGATAAGGATGATGGTATTCTCATACTATCAACAAGTGATACAAAATCAGATTCGTGGGTAATTGATTCCGGTGCCTCCTTTCATGCCTCGTCTTGTACGGAGGCCTTCACAAATTACCAAGAAGGTAATCTTGGAAATGTATATTTGGGTGACAACCAAGCTTGTGAAATTGTTGGCAAAGGTGATGTTGTTTTGCAGCTAGCTGGAGGAGTCAAGTGGCTGCTAAAAGAAGTTCGCCATGTTCCCAAATTGAAGAGAAATCTGATTTCTGTAAGTCAGCTATATACCCAAGGCTTTCTCACCACTCTCACGGATACTTGGAAAGTAACTAAAGGTTCTTTGGTCATTGCAAAAGGAGACAAAGTTGGCAGCCTCTATATTGCAGAAACGTTTGGTGAGGTGGGAGCTGCTATGACTATTGTAGGCAGCGATGTGGCTCTTTGGCATCAAAGGTTAGGCCACATGAGCAAGAAAGGACTTGAGGTGATGCTCAACCGAGACCAACTACCGGGTCTACAATCCGCAGATTTGGAGTTTTGCGAACATTGTCTTCGTGGCAAACAAAGACGGGTCAGCTTCTTGAAGGATGGACACAATATGAAGACAACACCATTGGAGTTGGTGCACTCGGATGTCTTTGGCCCTACCGAGGTAACCTCTTATGGAGGCGCTAATTACTTTGTTACCTTTCTTGATGATTGTACTAGGAAGGTTTGGGTTTATATGATTTCTAGAAAATCTGAAGTGCTTTCAAAATTTAAAATTTTTAAAGCACTTGTTGAGAATCAAAGTGGTCACAAAATTAAATGTTTAAAATCAGATAATGGAGGTGAATTTTGTTCTTTGGAGTTTGATAATTTTTGTGTAGATCATGGTATTCGAAGGATTAAAGTTGTCCCCTACACTCCTCAAGAAAATGGGGCAGCAGAAAGACTCAATAGGACCATTCTTGAGAAAGCTAGATGTATGCTTTCCACTGCTGGTTTGGACAAAGAATTTTGGGCGGAGGCATGTAACACAGCAGTTTACTTGATTAACCGCAGTCCTTCATCTCGTTTGGAGTTTGGTATTCCGGAAGAAGAGTGGTTGGGAAAGAGGATTTCTTACTCACACATCCGGGTTTTTGGATGTGAAGCCTATGTCCATGTTCCAAAAGAAAAGAGGACAAAGCTGGATTTCAAATCACAAAGGTGTATTTTTGTGGGCTATGGTGAAGACCAGTTTGGTTTTCGATTGTGGGATCCGGTTGGAAAGAAAATTGTGAGGAGTCGAGATGTGGTTTTCAATGAAACAGTGTTTCCAGCAAAGCAATCACAGCCAATAGGCACTGACGAATATGTGCCTTTCTCCATGTGTGACAATAATAATATCACATAGAGGTCTACTGTTTCTGTTCCCATAGCAATCGCTACTTCTCCCACCTCAGTTTTGGCGCCCCCTACTTCATCTAGTAATAGTGATGACTCACTATTTGGGAACAATGAGATCTATGCGCAGGAGATCTCGTCCTCCTCTCCTCACCGCCAAGGGACATCACGATCTCAGCCAGTCAACAACAGTTCAGCTGGTAATTTCCGTGGCGCTGCAAGTGCCACGCAAGAAGATGAGATCTCTCCATATGCAGCGATGCCTCAGACCATCATGCATAATGGAGCTCCATTCATGGCAGGGACAGATTGTTCTCAGGACTCTGATTGTGAGCAGATTAATCACAGAATGCAGGGTATCGATAATGTTGCTCATCCTCAGTGTGAAAAGAGTCATGATGATTTAAGGAGGTCTTCTAGGCACAGGAGGATTCCTTCAAAATTTTCAGATTATGAGTTACTGCTTGCAGAAGAAGCAGAGCCTATGATGTTAATTTCTGATCAGACAGAGCCAACAAACTTCAAAACCGCCATTCAAGATGCGAATTGTGATCAGTGGCAGGCTGCAATGCAAGAAGAAATGGATTCTTTGATAAAAAAATCAGACATGGGATTTGGTGCCTCTTCCGCCTAACAAAAAGGCATTACAAAATAAGTGGGTTTATAAATTAAAAGAGGAAGATGGCGGTAGAAAGCGATTTCGTGCCAGGCTAGTTGTCAAGGGGTATGCTCAGCAGCAAGGTATTGATTTTGAAGAAATCTTCTCTCCGGTAGTAAAGATGACTACAATTAGAGCGGTTTTGGGATTGGTTGCAGCATGGGATCTCGAGCTTGAGCAGTTAGATGTCAAAACTGCATTTTTACATGGAGATGTTGATGAGGAATTGTACATGATGCAGCCTGAAGGGTTTGTTAAACAAGGTAAAGAACATCTTTATTGCAGGTTGAAACGGAGCTTGTACGGGCTTAAGCAAGCCCCAAGGCAATGGTACCAAAAATTTGATCAGTTTATGATTGAGCATAACTTTGTACGCCTAGAAGCTGATCCATGTGTGTATTTTAAACGGTTGTCTAATGGTGAATTTGTCATACTTCTACTTTATGTGGATGATATGCTTGTAGCTGGCACTAGCATGAAGATTGTTCATGAGTTGAAAAATCAATTGGCCACTAGATTTTCCATGAAGGATTTAGGGGCTGCCAAGAGAATACTTGGGATGACTATTTCTCGGGATAGAAACAAAAAGGAGATCTGGTTATCTCAAACAGAATACATTAACAAAGTATTAGACAGATTTGGTATGGCTGATGCCAAGATTGCTCCCATTCCACTTGCCGCTCATTTTCATTTAACTTCTGATTTGTGTCCCAAAACACAAGAGGATAAGGAATTTATGGATAGAATTCCTTATAAATCTGTAGTTGGCAGCATTATGTATGCTATGGTTTCTACTCGTCCCGATATTTCCCATGCGGTGGGCGTTGTAAGTAGGTTCATGAGCAATCCCGGGAAGCCTCATTGGGAAGCAGTTAAATGGATATTAAGATATCTTAAGGGCACTTCTGATTATGCTCTATATTTTAGTGGAAATGATGTTCAGCTGCAAAGTTTCACAGATTCTGATCATGCCGGAGATTTAGACAAACAAAGGTCTACTACTGGTTATGCCTTCATGTTTGCTGGGGCTGCCATTAGTTGGGCCTCAAGGCTACAAAATTCAGTTGCTCTTTCTTCTGTAGAAGTCGAGTATTTGGCTCTCTCTGAAGGTGCAAGGGAAATGATTTGGTTACAACTATTGTTTGGTGAATTGAAATACCAACAAAGCGATTATGTTTTGTTTTGTGATAGTCGCAACGCCATTTTTATGGCTCATAATCATTCCTCTTAGCACCACTCTAAACATATTGACATTCGTGCTCACTTTGTTCATCATTTGGTTGAAGAAGGCAAGTTAAAAGTTGTCAAAATTGATACAAAGGTCAATCTGGCAGACATCTTGACCAAGGTTGTTCCCAAAGAGAAGTTCAAATCTGCTAGGACTTCTCTTGGGCTGTTAAGAAAAAGTAGAACAACATTCAGAGCAGGGGAATGTTTGATCAGTTGTTGCATCCATTGTGCTTCAGGTGGGAGATTGTTGAGATAGTGAAGGCCAACAGATGAAGGCCAAAGGTCTCAGCTAAAGGCCAAAGGTCTTCATGTTTTCCCTCTATTTTCTGTGTCTCTTCAACTAATCGTGGTTGTTATATAAATGCAACCTTGCTCATTGTAAAACATACGTTTAGCATCAACAAGATTTTCCCTGCACTCAGTGTGGATGTAACCACTATTGTGGTGAACCACGATAAATCGTGTGTGTTCTGTTTTCTGCATTATTGTTCTATTATTTATTGTTCTGCATATCTGTATGTTTGTTTTTCAATTCTTTCATTTTACACAATTATCTCCAACACCCTCCCTACAACCAAACATCTAGTAATTACTAAATGAACATACCAATGTCCATTTTGAAAGCTCAAACACTTGTCCTCCTCCAAAATTACAAATAAAGACATGTATAAGAACCTATATTTCCTCTAACAACCTTTTTAATAAATGTGCATTGATAATTTTAAAACCTAATATTTATTAAGAATGACATTGCTATTCTTTGGGAAACCCTTAGAGTTTCAATCTAATGTGTCAAAATTTGCAATTCTAGGGGAGTACTCATATAGGATCTAGGCACCTTATTTCATACAAGGCAACGAAGCTTAATGATAACGAAAGAAACTATCTTATCCATAAGAAATATATGATAGGAATAGTCCATTGCCTAAGGAGATGGAGGAATTACTTGTTGGGTGTCCCTTTTGGGGTGAAAACAAATAACATTTCTTCAACCTATTTCAAGATGCAAGCCAATTTGACCTAAAGCAAGCAAAGTGGTAAGAATTCCTTATTGAGTTCAACATGCACATCTAATACAATCAAGGGAAAAAAAATGATGATGGAAAGGCATTGAGTAGAAAGGTACAATTGGCTACCATAGATGAGATTCATGCAACAATTCCAATGTAGACCTTGTGGTACTTTCAGAGGTAATTTTGAAAGACATCAAAAAGGTTTGCAAGTGGATCAATAAGCAATAGAGTTCATAAAACAAGCTCTGTAAGGTAGAACAAGTAATTTCAACATCGTAGATAAATTGTTGGTTTTAAACCAAGATAGGTTTTTTATGTTCCTAAGTGGAAGAGCTTGAGGAGAGATCTTCTTAATGAGTGTCATGATAGTGTGTGAGATGGCATCCCAGGAAGAAGAGGAGTCTCACATTCTTAGAAAGGGGATTCTACTAGTTGAAAATAAGAAGGAATGTTGATGAGTAAATTTATTTTTATCTTATTTTCTAACAAGATAAGACTATAGCCTTTTTTTTAGGTAGACTCCTAAAACCCCTATTAATTCTAGCGAAGGCCATAGGCGAGTGTGAGTATGAACTTCATAACTTAGTTGATAAATGTGAATGAGTTTACTAGTATTATGGTTGTGGTCAGCCAATTCTTTAAATATGCAACATTTGTGCCATGCAAGGCCCCTTGTAGAGTAAAGGATTTGGTAGACTAATTTTTAGGTTTATGTTAAAACATTAGGGAGTTCCTGTGAGTATCATTTCAAACAAGGTCACCCATTTCATAAGAAACATCTAGGTAAAGTTGATAGTGTTTACAAGCCATCATCTAGAGATTGATGGGTAGATTAAAAGGATCAATTTGGTGTTGGAGGATTACTTGAGGCATTATGTATGGTCAAATTAATTCAATTGGCCAAGGCTATATATAGTGAAATTTAATTATAACTTATATAAGACTGAAAGAACCTACATATCACAAAGATAGAAACAAGCACAGATAATGCATAAGCTCCTCCACTTTTATTAGATAGTCAAGGGTCTCCTTATAAAGGAGAAATATCCAAGCATGAGGAGAAATATCCAAGTATGAGAAATATCTCAGTATGAGGAAAATATATAGAAAATATCTAGCAAGGCAAAATATCAAGAGATATTTAACTTGCACAATAAATGCCATCCCTAAGTAGGGTTAGGTCAACATGTGGATAGCAAGCATTAAATGTAAACACTGACAAAGACATCAATGAGCCAATACTCATTATTTCAAATGGTGACTAGACAACAATCACTATCTCATACTACATTTACAAGTAGGTATCTAGGAGAGTGCCCACCTGTAGTGGAACATCAAAATGATTAGCAAGATTAAATGGATTTGGCTAGGAATCACTTTACAAAGGCTATAGAGAGAATAAAGAGATACACAAACTCAAAAAAAGAAGTTGTTCTAGACTTTGATGTTGGTGATATTGTCATATTGAGAATGGACCCAATTTATTTCAAACCGCCAAAAGATATGAACCCATATTTTACTAGGTAGTCTTATGCACCTTATTCAATCATTGAGAAGGTAGGTAATGTTGAATAGAGACCAAAGTCTCCAAAGCACTTGAGAATGCATAATGTTTTCCGCGTTAGCCAACTCTATCCTTACATCATAGATAAAGAGGACATGGACATGGATATTCCTACCAAGGGGGTAGCAAATGTGTTAGACAAACTAGATAGTGTAGTGGATGAAGTGTTAACTATTATAGATGGAGGGTATAGAAAGTGTAGGGAGTTCTTAGTGATGTCATTGGGCAAGCCTCATTCGTAAGCAAGCATTCTCACTATGGAAATATGAGAACATTTTTCATAAGTGATTTGGAAGAACTACAAATTTTTGAGGTGCAATAGGATGTGAAAGTTAGAGGTAGGGGACTTTGATGTAGGAACAGATACTAGAACTAGACATTAGATGAATGTTTGAAAGTCCCTTAAAAATATATAGAATAGGTTAAAGGAATGGATGAAATACACAATAAAAAGTGTGAGAAAAGTATGTTGGAATGATCATAGGAACTAGACATTAGAGTGGAAGTCTGAATGTCCAAGGGAAATCTACAAGGAATTCCTTGGAAATAAATTATAGAAAAGGAGAGGGCAACTAGAGGTTATGGATGTTTGGAGGTAGGTAGAAGTTCTACAAGGGGAACAAGAGAAGGCGTGGAAAAAATTATGGAGGTGGGTATGGTAAGTGGATGTGAGGATAGGAAATAAATCCAGATGGGTGAAAGAACGAAGTTGAGTCCACTTAAGGTGGAAGTTTTAGACTTAGAAAAAAACCCAATATCGGGAAAAACAAAATAGGATCCCATTATTTAGCAAACGAGATCTCATTCCGCTTCAGGGCCCCAAGCAAAAATCGAGATCTCAATTTTTAGAAACAGGATCTTGTTCTAAAACAAGATCCTGTTTGTTGTTCTAAAATAGGTTCCCGTTTTTTAGAAAAAGGATCCCATTTCATAAAATTTGAATTTTTGGTTCGAGAAAAGGCTTGGGGACTCAAACCTAAGCTTTGGACTTGGTTTGACCTACAACTTGAAGGTCATGTCAATGTCACAAGAAAATAATGACTTTGGACATCTGTTTGAAGACCTTTTTTGTAGAATTTTTTGACAAAATTGAAACCCATTATAGATGCTCTAGATATGGGGAAAATATCCAAATTTGTTGGTGTAATTAATTATTTAATTACACTTACATAAGTTTACTTAGGCATTTAATTATATTCCTAGGTATCATTTACTAGGCGATAGGTTCACATGCTTGCTTAGGATATAAGATTCCTTCTAGAAGGATGAGTTTTCTTTTCTAGAAGTCTTATCTTATCTAACATCATTTCCTAGGTAGTTAGTTACTTGTCACATGTCATAAGATTATAACACATGTCAACATCATATTACATACTACATTTCTACCTTGCCTATATAAGCAAGGCTTCATATGTGCTTTGCCATATTCAGTTTGGAATTCTTGCATCTTAATGATAGCATGATATTTTTTCCATTTCTCTCTTGTGGAAGTTATTTTGTGTTGTAGGTGATCCTGGGGTGTTTGAGGAGTTCACCATAAACTCCTACAAAATCAACATCAAAATCCCTCAATTGAGGTGAAATAAATGGAAATGGAAGGAAGGAAGGGATGGATTGAGAGACCTTGTGAGGCTTTCATGCAATCCTAGACATTGGAACTAGATATGGATGGGAAAGGAAATATTTGGTTATTTAGTAAACGTTGGTAACTTCACAAAATTGATAGAAAATAAGAAAAAACACCCCATTACTAGATTTTCTCTAAAAATTTTCAATCTTCAACACATGATATGGACTTGAGGGATGGGACAAAACAAAACTTATATTATCTAGAATAGGGGATCCTATTCAAAATATTCATAGATTAATTATAACTAAAGGGTATATGAGGCAAGATGCAAAAAAGGTGATGGACTCAAGAAAATTCTAGCACTACTAAGTTGGGAACCAATAGGATTAATAATATTAAATCATAAGGACTATAATTTTATAACATAATCACTAATGTGTTCATTTAGTGCTTGGACAAGCACACTGAAATAGATTAGAAACTATAACTCTAATGCCCTTATTAACTTTGAATTGCTTTTGTAATACCTTTGTCAAATCATCAAATGTGTGAATAGACCCTTGAAGAAGATAAAATAAGCATTATATAGTGTGAACTTTTAAGATTCATGGAAAAAACTTAGTTAAAACTTATTATAATATAAAAAAATTACACATGTAGTTGAAAAAGATCTCAGATGTGTATTAAATTCTAATATAACAATAAGAGACATGTAGTTAGAAAAAATCTTAGATGTGTATTTGGGTCACTTTTGCTATCATGTATTAAAAATTGTGGTGCCATAAAAATCATAGGGAGAGGGTATATAACAATATCATATTGTGGTGGTGTACATGTATATCATCCTTGAATTCCTCATTATCTTTATTCATTTGGTTTAGCATCCAAACTCTTTTCTACTTGATCTATAATGTGAATTCATACATCTAGTGTGGAAGATGGAAGCATAAATATTGATTGGGGGTGAAGAAAAAAAAATTAAGTTATGTTTTTATTCTTTCATGGGTGAAGCCACAATAGTGGTTTACAATTTGATGGAGGAAGGAAAACTAAGAAAAAATGGCCCCATGGCAAAAAAATTGGTTTTAGGGGTTCGAATGAACCTACAAGTTCGACCGAACCATAAAGGGGTTCGACCGAACCCATCAATCATGGTGCCCACATTTCTCGCCCAAAAAACAAAAGGGAAAATGCATATTGAGGGTTCGCTAGAACCCCCAGTTCTAGCAAACCCCCCTTTTCCCTAATTTTTGACTTTGTTCACACAAAAAACCTAATTTTTACACCTTTCGGGGTTGAGGATGAAAATGGGGAATCTTCACAACTAATTGGATTCAGGTAGTCCTTGAAAGAGCTATCCAATGAATATAATTTTAATATGTTTGGTTTTATTATGTATTTTTTTTTTAGTTTTATTAAACATAGGTTTTTAAGTCAAAAATGAAGGTCTCTACACATGTGGAAAAATAGCAGATTATCAAAAAAAAATTGAAAAATATGAGTGCACCATATATTGAAGTCCTTGATCCAACAAAAATAATAATTGAATTTCAATATATACAAAAAAGTTATGCCATTATCACGGTCGCGCTATGTCTGAATTGTCATTGGTTTGACTTTGAAACTTGATTAAAGAAAAAATATTCAATAAAACTATATAATCAAGTGCAAGCACTTGATATCAGAGTTACAAATCTAAATTCGAAATAATTATAATTTTATCCTTCATGGAAAAAAAGTTATAAGTTATACGATTGTCGTCACTTTTAAAAATGTTGTTTTTGAAAAAACCGGTTTTGTGGGAGATGGAAAAAGAATTACAATTTGATTCCAAAAATTTTGAAAAAAATATTTTTAGAATCTACAGACAAAATGTGATGAGACTCTAGTTTGCATCATCTTCAAATTCCTCACGGTTTAGCCGCTATAGGTGTCTGAATGTGAAGATTTAGTTAAAAATAAAAATTTCAGTGTCTAGTTTGGCCAAAAATTGTAAACCACTATTATGGGATCACCCTCATAATTTGTGAATATGTTAAAATAAAAAAAATTAAAGAATTTTATGTATATAATCTAGTTATCCTAATTTACAACTAAATTCACATATTCTTTATTTGGGACTAACAAAAGACCTTTAAGACTAAAATTGGAAAAAGAAACATGTATCTAATGACTAAATTACAAAAAGAAACTTCACAAAGATTAAAAAAAATGAATCTTGTGCACTTGATGGACTAAATGTGTGTGAAAATGGGTTGTTGGAAATGATTTTAGCAAGATATTAGAGAAATTTGGAAGCTCTCCAAGGTGTCCCTTGATAGAGGGGTGAGACCAACTATACCTAATAGAAAATATCCCCAGGGGGCATCAGTGGTTCATTGATTGATTATTACCAAATAAGAAAAATGTGTTCTTTAGGTTAAACATGATTTGGAATTAATAATCACTTATATAGAACTTGCATTAACAAAGAGAAACTAAGTAAATGGAGTGGTAAAAAGGTAATAAATATACTAGAAAACTAAATTTAGAGAATAAATTAAATCACAATGAGGCAAAATTTGAACTTGTGAGAATAGAAGGGCAGAGAGAAGTTGCTAGAGAAGTTTGGTGATCCTAGGAGTTGTCCTCCAACAAAGGGGGGATGTCTCAAGTGGGTAAACAATAATGATGCCCAAATGTACTAGATTTTTTAGGTAAGCTTTGTGGTGACTTATAAAAACATTTTTAATATATGCATACAACATTCATCTACTTCAAAACACCTACAAAACTAGGAAAATGTAAAAAAGAGAGTATTGAACGGGAGTTTACCTAAGCTAGCTCACTTGTGGGTTTTCCAACAAGATTCACATAACAAAATGGCCAACAAATGTGATTTAAACATAGGCTATAGAAATGATAACATATTATAAGAAAATAAATTTGTAATGGATGCAAGGCAAGGATAGGTGAAGATAATGAAAAACAAGGGGAGAGACAAAGATTAAATACAACGGTAATAAAATTTTCCTTTCACTCTAATGTTCCTTAGATTTATATTAAAGAGGAAAGTGTCCAATTTTGAGAGATGTCAGAAGGGATCTAAACTCTTCTTGATATGCTCTAGATCAAGTTGATGAATGATGAAGATTGTAGGTTACTTCGAGATCCATGTTCAACATGACTTTAGGATGATGAGTTATTTTTATTTTTTAATTTGATAGTATATCTTTGCAATAGATGGTCATATGACAATGCCTTGGAGAGGGTTTGATTTATACCTGTTTGAGGATGGTTTATCAATGGCTTAGATTTGATTTGAAGATCAAGGATTAAGAATGGTTTAAAGATTAGGGTTGATGAGAGGATACCAAGTTTAGTGCCATTATATTAATGCACTTGAGGATGATGAGGATCAAGGGGAGATGGATGGATAAGATTTCTTTGAACAAATCCAAGGGTTCAGAATAAGTCCCCTCACATGTGTGAGAAGGACACACCTGGAAAAGATGATAGAGACATGTGACTTCTCTCACATGTGTGAGCGATCATATGGGGAAGAGAAACTTAACAAGTTTCATCTCACACGTTTGGAGACACATAGGGATATGGGAGGGAGACATGTCACTCATCACACATGTGTGAGAGCCACATGTGCTAAATGGAGGCTTAGGATTGTCTAGAAATAATGGATGACTAGAATTTAATTATAAAGTTTTAAGTATAAGTGAGATTTATATGTAATTGATTAAAATAATCACACTTAATAATGTGCAAGAGATTAGCTTGTTAATGAATTAATTGGGTTCAAATGGAAAAGGAGAATTCTTATGGGGTATGAATTTGTTCAAGCTAAACTTAATTAATTAAGGGTGAGGAATTAGACTAAATGAGTAACTAATTAAATAAATAATTAAAATTTATTTAATTAATGGATAGGAATGGGATAATATCTAATGTGGTTTGGTATGGATAAATTTAGGTGTCTACATTAGGTTCAACAAAGAGATGGAAAATACACTAGGAGATGGAAAAGAAGAATTTTAAAGACACTAAAGGGGTTGTAAGAGTTTTTCCATGAGACAATGGGGCTATGGGAAAATAGTAAGTAGACTTAGGGGATAGTGTGAAGGCTAGATGACTTCTAATGGGGGAGGAAAAATGGGATTAGGCAACATGAGGGGGTAAAGAGGATGAAGACCATAAGAAGGCTAGACCAAAGCTCTAATAAGACTCCAATAAGAAAAATCCAATGGCTCCAAGCTCTATTGAAAGACTCTAATAACTCCAATAGTCCCAAGGCAAGAGTGAATACAAGATTGCTAGCATTCAACGATAATAAAAATGAGTAATACAAATGATAAGGGAAAGGTTTTATTTATAGGTTTTTAGAGGTAGTCAAGACAAGTATATATGTAAGAAATAGGAAGGTAAATTCATTTATGAGCTACCATGAAATTTTGGCGAAGGTCCTCATAAAAATTAGGTTCATCTTTAAGGGTGCCCAAGGGGGTAGATCTCCCAAGGGGGTGTGCCCGTGGAATTTAATATTGAGGATCACAAATCAAGGATTCCTAATTGTTAAGAAAGATTAATTGGAACAATCCAATGAAATGAGAGGTGATTTCAAGTAAATTAGATCAATAAGGAACAAGAAATACAAAGGGAAATATAAAAATAAGTTTCAAATACACATGAAGAGAGATACACCAAAATTAAATGTTATGTGAGAGGGAGAAGCATAACATGGGAGAGGATGAACATGACTTACATAATATTTAAAAACACAAAAAAATGAGAAAGAAAAGACACATAGTGATAAACAAAGTTCTATAACATTTTGTTGCCAACATCAATAGACCCAATCCCAAGAACCTCTTGAGGTGGATCCTTATCCATAAGTATGTCAAGCAAAAAACATGGCCTAAAGGATGAGAAACTTTGTTGTGAATTGGTCATGTGGTGAGAATTACTCAAGTCAATAACCTGTGTTAGTTCATGATGCTACTACAACAAGGGATTTTCTCTTTCCTTTCACCTTAATGAATTTGTCCAATCTTTGAATATTCTTAAATGATGAATCTTGTTTTTTTAAATTTGGTACCTTAGTGTTGTTCTTTTCAAGATGTGTGAGATGAGATTTTTTCTTTTTTAGGTATTTATGCTCATCATGATTAGATTTCTTAAAAAAGGCACATTCAACCTTTTCCTTCTTAGACTTGTCATCTTTTGAGGAAAAGGATTCAAAATTTGAATTGGAGGCTACCGGTTTATGATCATATTTATTCTTGATTCTTTTATTTCTTATTTTTCTTTCCAAAACCTTTCTAATATTTAGTGTCTTGATTCCCAATGACATGAAACTTAAAAGACTTTATAGTACCCATTTGAACCAACTTATCCTACTCCTTTATGGGTTCATTGGTAAAATCATCAAGAGAAGGCATTTGTAGTTGGATTCTACTTGGAAATTTTAGTAGCATGAAATGTAGAAATAAAAACTAAATAGTTTGGACCAATTCTAAAAAGAATAATGGAAATTAATTATGTATATATTTCTTCTCAATCGGGCATATTATTTCAATTATAATCTTATAGATTTTAGCATAGTGAAGAATTCGTTAATAGAGTCAAAACTTGTAGGACTTAACCCTATGAGCTCATTCTCCAATTGATTACCTCTTAGTTTATTCTACATAACATAGATGTTTCAAAGGTGGCCCATACTTTATTTAGTGTAGAGGTAGATTTAATATGAAAGAGTAAATATGGAGATATTGACATGCACAAGGTTCCAAATGCTTTATCACACTTGTTATATCATTTAGGATTTTTTGCAATTAAGTATTGTTCTATTCAAGTCCTAGTTTACCTTATGTAGCATTTGTGCTACTTTAAATATATAATCATTTTGGACTTCTAATAAAAATGGTTGTAGGGCATGAGAACACAAATTTTTGATTGATTCATTAGTGTAGAAGAGTATATTATTGTTATGCAGAAAAAATAAGATATATAGAAATGCAAGAAATAAGGCACCCAAGACACCTCCCCTTTTCATTAGTCTAAAAAATTAGCCTCCACAAATATTACAACTTTGACACTTTATACTTCATGCAATCATAAATCTTTTACCAAATTACAAGATTCTCAAGACTTAAAATGGCCAAAAACTAACTTTTGTACAAAATAGACCTAATATGAAATTTAGAATAAATAGTTATATGGATGTGTAGTGCTCTCTAATAGCTTTTCAACACCTATTTGTTTGTAAAAATAAGATATATAGGGTGTAAGATGTGGCCTATCAAATAATGAAGTAGTAACAACATGCTTAAATTTGTAATATCTAGAAAACATCAACAAAGTTTTTTATTAAAAACACCATGGCTAGAAAATACACATCATCAGCTTTCCATCACCTATTTGTTAGTCAAAAATTGTCACCATGGTAAAAAAAAGTTATGCAAAAAAAAAGAAATACACCTGTTGAGCACAAACAGTTGACCAAGTGGTGGCCCTTTAGTGGTTGCTAAATCACAAGATGATGACAAGTGGCAAGTTGGTGTTGGCTTAATTGGTTGTTTTCTCTTGACTGCTAGTGGTTTGAAAGACCATGTGATTTTTTCAAACGATGAGTGTAAGTAGTCTTTAAAAGTGTAAGGATGACGAAGGGCCCAAAACACTTAAATGATATAATAAACCCACAATTTTGATACGCAAATTTCATTAAAATCAATATAATATTTATATACTAACCTATTTACAATAGTATTAACATTATTTGAAATATAAAAAAATAACTATATTTCTATAGCCTTCAATATATAAAGTCTCTCCAAAGATTAACACTACTTTCATATCAATAATGAAATTATCCACTTGAAAAAGTAAATTATATATAAATAGAATCCATTTGTGTCTCGATAGATTTGACATCACCCAGATTAGATTTGCCATCTATAACAAAAGTTAAGAGTGGAATCAATGTATAATCTTTCTCATGGTTGAATGCTATTCAAGAAAAGTAAATCTAATTTCTTTATTAGTTTATAAATTGAAAAACTTAAAAAAAAAAATCTTTAGGGAAAAGTAACGTTTTCAAGTGATCCCAAATCGATGCAAACTAAAGAAATGACCGAAATATCTAACGACTCAATCGTGGACATTGTCTTCAAATTCAACTCTAACTACAATATATTTCACCCTAATCTCGATTAGGCATTGTTTTTGCTCTCGAATTGGAAACTCCGACTTTCAAGGAAATGAAAGTTCGCGATTGAAATGATCAGAGGAAGATATTTCAAACAGAATTAGCTAAGTCCAAGAAGAACGGGCAAGGGAAGACGAGCGTGAGTCGCGCGGCGTCTATTGAAGCACGTGTTGCTTTTCACGAGACCCATTCTTAATGTGTTAAAATATTAAACAAAAGACCAGTCAAGTTATCACATGACATTTACCTAGTTGATACCAAAGACCTGTTCCCTCCAACTATCCACTGAATTGTTGGCAACTTGCCAATAACAAGTTGCTTCATACTCTTGAAAAGAGGTCACAAGTTCAAATCCTGCAGGGGTAAGGTATGTACCCTCGTATTGTGGAGCACGAGTTAGGTGCCTCCCTCAATATTGGAGTACGAGGAGTCCCATATTGCTGTGGCCGTCTGTAGACCCAAAAACAGATTGCCGGGTATCGTGGACTATAAAATAATATTATTAATATTATTATTATATTTCAAATCCTTTGCACGGGGAAGCCAAATCGCGTGCAGAAGATGCGAGCAAGTTGACAAGTAAATCGACTTGATACAATGAATGGTGAAGAAATTCGGCGGCCGCTACAATCTTGGCTTTGCTCACCGTCACTGAGCAAGTGTCAAAGAAAATGGCCAATGGACGAACACCCGTTAAGTGCGTAACTTTTCTCGTTGGAATGGTACAAAAGGAAACTATTCAAAGATTCTACAGAAAGCAGGCACGTTAAGCTCACCAGTCGCCCTCGCGGCCCAGGCTGTACTCCGCCGACGTCATCTCTTTCGATTCATAGAATGCTGTCGTTCATGAATCTTTGCAAACTCGCACGTTCTACATCTAAAATGGTCCATTTGCTCACGACATTCTGACGGAAATTTGGTGGTGTACGTTTCCCGCTTTCCATTCAACAAACCCTTTATAAGCAACTCCCAAAGCCTTTATAAGCAACTCCCAACTGCCTTGTCCCCCATCACAGAATTCAAAGGAGATCGGCCATGGGAACCAAAAGCAACACAGACAGATGGTTAAGGGGCGGTATTATTGGAGCTGGATCATTTGGCACAGTTAGCCTTGCCATCAACAACTCTAATGGCGAGCTCTTCGCAGTAAAGTCCATGGCAGGGGACACCATTTCTTGCTTAGAAAATGAATACAATATTCTCAAGTCTTTGGACTCTCCATACATCGTGCGCTGCCTGGGGAAGGAGTATAGCACAGAGAATGGTGTGGAATTGTGTAATTTGATGATGGAGTACATGCCAGGCGGCAGCGTGGGAGACCTGCTGAGTAAGTTTGGCGGACAGTTGGACGAATCAGTGATCAGGAGCTACACTCGTGGCATCCTCCGTGGATTAGATTACCTCCACAGGCAGGGGATTGTGCATTGCGATATCAAGAGCAAAAATTTGCTTGTAGGATGCGGTGGCGTTGTCAAACTCGGCGATTTGGGATCCGCTACAAGGGCAGAGGAGAAGGGGGTAAGTGTTTTAAGAGGCACGCCATTGTGGATGGCTCCAGAAGTAGTGAATCAAGTGGAGCAGGGGCCGCCTTCAGATATTTGGTCTGTCGGCTGCACTGTGGTGGAGATGGCCACTGGGAGGCCGCCTTGGACCAACGTTTCGAACCCCCTTGCAGCCCTCTATCTAATCGGTTGCACAGACCAACTGCCCGAGTTGCCCGCCTGTCTTTCGCCTCAAGGCCGGGATTTTCTAGACAAGTGCTTCCGCAGAGATCCGAAGCAGAGGTGGACCGCTGCACAGCTGTTGGAACATCCTTTTCTCTCTGAGATCGACTGCTGCTCTGCAACAGACATGAAAAGGGCTCCCCTGTCTCCTACCAGCACTTTGGACTTTGGTAGCCCTGATTGGGATTCCGCTTCTTCTTCTAGTGTACCAATTTTGTCTCTGCCCATTGCAAGGCCTCGTGCGAGAGCTGAAGCAGAGGAGGAAAAGGAATCCGTCAAGAGGCCTTCAGTTTCAGCCAAGGACAGATTGGCCGCACTGGCCGTAGGAGGTGAGAAGCCTGATTGGTGTGCAAGCCCCCCAAGTGACCACTGGATTATGGTGAGATCCAACTCCCCCTTGTCAAAATCTAAAAATAGCTCGGCAGAGGCAGTGTGCGATTACAGCCTCGAATGCAGTAATTGGGATATGCAGACTTATGAAACATCAGCCATAGAGGACTCGGAAGAAGGGATTCATTGTAAATGTGAGCAGTCTCCAAAGGCAATAGCAGGCGTTTTGATTGTTGATGAGGCCCATGAATTGTATAGAAATTCCTCAAAGCACATTGCTCGTCATCACTGCTATACTAAATTTCATGAGAGAACAATAGGAAGAGACAATCTTCCCTGTTGTTTTTTGTTTGTTAAGAAACATTGCCCCAGAAAGTCTGTAAGTGGGGAATTGTGCATTAGCTTTACTATTGAGATCCTTCGTGATCTTATTTCACGATTAATATTAATTCATATGATTTGGCTACACCTGTGTGCGTTTTTTGTTCCACGAATTGAGTTGCAATGTTTGTGTTTCATTTTGGGGATTGTTCAACAAAGATTAAAAAATCAGAACAAGTTTTTTAAAGATTGAAATTAATCGCGAGATCATAACTAAAATCTAAACGCAAGGTAGTTCATAATTAAAATAAAGATTTTAAAGCTCTCGCAAATGAAGCATGGCTCTATTTTTACCCATTACATTGCGGGCTTGATGACGATAAGCATGGGTAGTGAAAGGTGTATTGTCTATCTGGATGTCCATTGCATTTATTAATCAAAATTTAATATTGTCATATTTTCAATTATAATTAATTACAAGTACGATTAGATGAGTATCTGATTGTGGGATAGATATTACCGTGATAAAACTTTAACCAAATTATTCCCTCTCGAACGTGACATTTGAATTATTCCATTGGGGTTCACCCTCAAGTGCATGAACACCATAATATGCAATGAAAAGCATGTTAAAGCGATAAAGAAAAGGTGAATATCACTAGACTCAATGAATACAAAATAAAAAACATATGCCAAACAATTTTCCACACGGAAATGTTTTTAGATGCGATGATGCATAAGTGATAATAGTGATGATTATGTTTATTTTTGATGTGATGATGTGATTATTTTTACTAAGTGTTCTTTTATAAATAAACATGGTAAATTTTAAATTTAATTTTGGGGGAGTAGGTTTTTATTATCATGTTTATTTATAAAAGAACACTTGGTAAACATAATCACATCATCAGATCAAAAATAAACATAATTATCACTATTATCACTTATGCATCATCGTATCAAAAAAATTTCGTATGGAAAACTGTTTGGCATATGTTTTTTATTTTGTATTCATTGACCCTTCACCACTTGAGTCTAGTTATTACTTTACAATGGCAACATGATATATAGGTGGTCAGCAATCTACTTTTTATTTTCATGTACAATGATTTTTTATTGATTTTTTTCAATTATTTAAAAAGTGCACAGTATTACAACATTCCATTTTCATTGTTTAATTACAAGAATTTTGGTTTTTTTCCATCTAATAAGTCATACAATGTGAACCGTAAATTTTTGGGTAGGGCTTATAGGCTACTCTTGCACTCTTATGAATGTTTCATCTAAAAGGAGAGAGATAAACCCCACTCAAAAGTCTAGGTGGTTCACTCAAATTATGTAATGTATGATGTTATTTAGTCTAAATGGAATGATTTAAGTGTAATTGAATGAACTAATTGAATGATTATGAATGCAAAACTTAAGATTTATGCAATGTTGGAAAACACAATGTGATATGCAAACATGAACTAAAGTATGAACAAATGCAAAACAAAAAAGAAGAAAGCTGAATCAGAGTGCACTTGGGCAGAGAATGGAGAATCTGGAGTGTCCTGAATGCTAGCAGAGATCACTAAAAATCACAAGTGGGACTCATTCACCACTGATGGCGAATCAGTCCCGCTTCTGATGAAAACTGTTGAAAGCTAGTTTTTGAGTGTCGGGATCTAGAATCTGACAAAATTTGGATTTCGGCCTTAAGAATTGGGACTCATTCGCCATTGATGGCGATCAATCCACTCCCAAATTCTATAAAATGGGGATGATTACAGCAGCACTAGATCTAAGATTGTTGATTGTCGGAGTTATAAAAAGTTAATTATGCAAAAAAGCCGGACAAAATGTCTTCCTCTGACTTAAAATAGGTTCAGTTGACTTAGAACACTTTGTTGATTTATTGTCCACTTTTTCAATACACAATAGCTTATCCGTCTGCATACACAAGTCTACAAACACACGTGCAAAAGGGGAAAAATGGTTAAGGGTTAGGTTATATGGATTTGCCTTGGTCAAATCCCACTTTGGTAATCAAACCCTTAATGAAGAAATGGAATAGAAGAGAATAATAAACAAATAACATGCAAATGTTATCAACTTGCCAAACCCTTATTGAAGAAATATGAAGATATAACAATGGATGCTCCAAAATACTTGATTATTGCTTGATTCAATTATGCAAAGTGCTTGAATGCTTGAATGAATGTGTGAATAAGTGAACTTGAT
>VDFB02058569.1:0-41487 GCA_007258455.2 Sequoia sempervirens
CATTCCATAGAGGGTACTATGACTGGACAAATCAAGAAGATAGCCTCTGAGTATTTTAAATACTTAATGATGGAGCAAATTGGGAAGATAGCCTCTAAGTATTTTCCATCATTGAGTATTAAAAATACTCAAAGGCTATCTTCCCAATCTGTTCAGTCATAGTACCTTCTGTGTAATTGGTTTAATGGAAAATCAATTAAAAGCATAATTGAAGCAATTAGGGTTAGAAATCTCAAACATCCACATAAAAAATATTGATAAAACCCACTAACTAATGAAATTGAGTGCTCCTACTTTAGAAAAAGACCATTAAAATCATAATTAACATTCAAAATCAAATTCAAGAGAAGTGCAAGCCTAACATTCCATTGTGAATTATGTTGATTTGATGTTCGTTTGCTCAAACCTTAGAACCCACTTGTTGCAAAAGCTTGAATTGACCTAAAAGATGCTCAAAATTCTTAAAATGCTTAGATTGAATAATCAAAATGAAATGGAGGGAGATGGCCTTATTTTATAAATTTTCAAAAATCAGATCAAGGGTGGAGATCATATCTTGAGATCAACGATTCAAATTGAATCTTGAAGATCAAGGGTTGAGATTATTTGAGAGGTTTAGTTAACTCAAAATATCTCCTTAATTTAAGGGATTCGGTTGAGATATTTTTGAAAAAGATTATTCCTTAGAATATTCCTTTGAAAGGAAAAATTAGATAATTAAATAATTTAAAAATATTTAATTCAAATGAAGAGAATATTCCTTTTTGAAAAAAGAATATTCCATGTGCAAGTGGAGGGAAGAAAATTAGATAATTAAATAGTTAAAAATTATTTAATTATGTGAGATAAAAGTTTTTTTTTCTAATTAAATAATTAAGAAAATTATTTAATTAGGGGGTGTTGTGTGGTCTCACAACTTTCCCCAAGACTGTAAAGCTTGGGGACCCAAGTGAAAAAATTAATGCTTATGGCAGGTGTTGGTTGAAAAAAGGATCACCAGAAGTTAGTGTTAAAAGAAAGTCTTGAAGTAATTCATGAAGTTCGAATGTACCTAGTATCGAAAGGCTAGAATGGTTGGAATGCTATTGAAAGGTTTAGTAAGTGTTCAGGTCCGAAAGTGAAAGTTCGAGAAATGTGAAGGTTTTGCTAATAATTGAGGGTCTGGGAAATTTTGTTTTGATGAAAGGTTGAAGTTGTTGAGTACCGAGTATTGGGTAACAATGTTGAGTTTTAAGGTTAATTGTAAAAGTTTGCACGAGAAGTTAAAATGTCCGGTAATCAGCCTAAAAGGAGTAATTACATGAGGATTTATCAAAAGTGTGTTATTTATGATTTGTTTAAAATGATGATTTATTAATGATGGTTTTATTTTCATAAGAGTTTTATGAATGTTTTAAAAAGGGATTAATATGTGGAATTTGTATTTTCAAGAGGAACAGATTGTGATGCAGTATTCGGGCATGGACAGTGAAGAAAATTTGGATAGCAAGTAGTGACATAACCAAGTTGGGTAATATAATCTAGAATTTCATGTGAAGGAGGAGCTTGAGATGTTAGAATATCAAGAATCTTGGTATTATGAATGCGGTGAAAGAGTGTGCCTAGCTTTGGTGTGATTTACTTCTGGGAGTTTCAAGCTCGAGGTAAAACCTGAGTGTAGGAACCAAAGTGTTGGTGGATTGTGGTATCTATATTTGGTTCCACTTGATAATTTTGGATATCTGGTAGAGGATGTTCCTACATTTTTTTTGATAAATCTACTCGGCTCCAAGCTAAAGTCCTCATTATATTTTATAGATGGAGATCCTGAAAGATTTTAAAGTGTTGAAGAAGGTTGACATCCACTGAATTATTTAGAAATTCTCCTACCAGTAGTCATATTCCATGTGCCTTGTTATGATTCATCCCTTGGATTTCCTCTCATATGTTGATTGAATTTATTGAGTGTCTTGTTCTTATAAAAGGTCGGGAGATGTTTCATTTTAAGTTAAGTTCAGAATTTGTGGATGCCGGAGAACCAATTTTTTTTCAAGTTTTGTTATTTTTCTTGTTTTCTATTCCATTCATTGGAATTAATCAATACTAGAGACAATTTGAAAGTTATTTCTTGATATGAAATCTTACATGGCTGATTGTTTGTTCCTATTGGACAAGACTGTGTACTGACACTATTTAGAGGCAAATAATCCCCCTTTTCTTTAAAATATTGCATAATTTTGTGCCTAATTGTGAAGCAATCTGGTGATGTATGGAATGGTTTGCTCTAGTTTGGTTATTTATTGAGGCATTCATGGATAATACCTGGGAGAAATTTTACTTTTCAGTAACTTTTTTATGCTTTATTTTAGATTACATGTTTAAATTTTAGAAAATGTTCAAAAAAAGTGATGAATGGATGGAGTTTTATTGAAAATATTTTGATTCCATGATATAGTTGAATGCTTAAACCTAAATCTACTTGGATAAATGCAAGTTATTTGAAGTTCATGAAATATTATTGTAAATTTGTTGATTTCATGAAGTTGTTAAATGACCAGACCGAGATTATTTACTTATCTTTATGATTCCTTTCAAAACCAGAAATACCGTTTACTCCTCGTGTTTAATAGCATTATCACAATGAACCTTGATGCGAACCTAGTACAGTCAAGACCTAGCATAAACGAGCCTTGGGATTAAGATGAGTTAGCCTAAGATTTAGGTTGTCTCGGTGCAATCTTTCAAGAAAGATAGGTTCCCGTGATGTGTCTGTGAGGATTTATCTACCCTATTGGTGTGCGAATAACATCGTTATCAATAGGAAGTGGTGCTAGAAGGAGGACCTACCTCTGGTTCTTCCTTGGAGTTAGTATTATTTTCCTGGTTTTGGGTTGGAAATTTTCTTGTGAGATGAAAGTCTAGTCAAGCTAGTAATGAAGAGTAAAATGGATGTTGATAAGCTTCAAAAGATCCTTAACCGAAGACTTTATCCCTTAAGTTTGTTCACTTTTGGTAGGGTTACCGAGTATAGAATTCATGATACAACTGATCACAATGAACTTAATTGTGATTTTTTTTTAACTAGGGTAAGTTTGGCCACTTATAATGTGATTCTGTTAACAAAAGCGTCTTTAACTGCTAGAAGAAAAGAACCATTATTGGAGAGAGGTTTGAATTTGGATAAAATGTTTAGCCCTAGTGAAATTGGAAATATTGGATATTTAACTGCTAGATCAAATGGATTTATTAACCGTAATTGTCATGAGGAAATTCCAAAAAAATTGCAGAAAAAAAGCAAAGTCCTCAAGACTTGGAAACAACACATTCGAAGCATGAACATGAAAGGAATGAGTCACCAATCTTCTCACACATGAAAGGCAACAATGAAGAGAAGGATAAGGGAAAATGAGTGGGAGACACATGCTTTTCACCTTTAATTATGAATCCATAACTTAAAAGGGAAGAAATTCTTGATTTCATGCATAATATAAAATATCAAGTTTTTACTTTCTCTCTTTATGATGATGATGTAAATTTTGTTAATATTTGGTCTAATGAAATGGATAGTGATATTGAGATGAAATATAGGGCCAAGGATCAAAGAAACCTTAGAGGGAAAGAAAATCAAGAAAGGAATGCAATCATTCATGGAACAGAGTAAAGTGAAATGGAAAACCATGAACTAGGGCTGGAAGAAGGTAGAGTATTGAAGAACCAACAAAGGTGTGCACAATTGAAATTTAATGAGGTCATTTCCATACATGTGAGACAACTCATTGGTAAGTACAGATTTGAATTATCATTTTTCAAATGTAGAAAAGTTAAAATAATTCATTGCTATAGTAGGATATCCGAGATATATTCAAGTGAATTTAAAGATAAGCCTATTGTAATTCACACAAAAAGCACTATGAATATAGTAATAAAAATTAGGTTAAATTTCTTAGTTAGGGTTAGTCATTTAATTAGGGTAAAATTGGTTAGTTAGGTTAATTTTCTTTAGTAGGGTTTTTTTTTGTTTTCTGGTTCATTCTCGACATTAATGAATTCTGCTTAAGCTAAAACACATGAGAGTGAATTAAATTTTTTAAAACATTGCACTATACATTGGAAAAGATAAAACCATGTAAAATAAATACATGCTTAATGTACGAAAAGGAAAAGTTTTCATCATATTTTTTATGTACATGTAAAATACAAAATTATCGTCATAAAAGGGAAAAAAAGGAGTTGAGCTAAAAGTAGTAGTTAGTCGATCAGTCAATTTGGGATGCTTCATCCATGAGAGTGGTATACCCTAGGTAAGTGCCATCCTTATGAGCATCAAGGTAAGGGGTGTGCAACTCAGCGAGAAAGGGATGAATGGGAACTAATTCCCCTTGCTCTAGAAATAGTGGAATATTATCAGCAGAAGGAATTCCAACGACAGGGTGTGCAACAAAAAGAACATGGTCCAAATTCCCTAAAAATTTAGGCCATACTATCATGTTTGCAACTTCACGAACTTCAACAACAGAGAGGTCAAGATCTAGAAGCGAGGCTACAAACTATGAAGCCAAGTTTGAATTTAGCTTGTAATATGCTTTGGAATTCACATAAGTTTCCCTAAGGACTAGGCATAAGTTTGATTTGGTGGCCGAAGTCTTGAGAAAGAAAACCTTTCTGAGCCTTTAGGTCATGATTCGACCAAGGAATCCATTCTAGCAGTGAACACAAGTCAGGAAAATGGGAGTGTCCATAGCCTAGAAGTAAGAAAGCACAAGCATAGCAAAAAGAAAGAAAATTGAATAAGGAAAGAAGAAGTGAAGAATTTGAAGGAGAGTGCAGAATTTATAGAAAGCTATGAGAAATCTAGGGCACATAGTTGCCTGGATAGAAAATCTTGGGAAATGCAAGTTGAGGTGGCAACAAGAAACTTTTCTCTAGAATTAAAGATTAAATCAAATAAATTATAACAAATTTGGTGGCCATTTCTTCAAAGTTTGTCAGTACAAAGATAACGAATTGAGCAAATTGAAGATTTTAGAATTTAATGGTGGTCATTTCAGCTCATTTTATCGAGTCATATTAATCATGAAGATGTCCATGTGTGCCTTGCAAAAAGGAAAATTATGTCAGTGAGGTGGCACATGTTAGAATGTGGTGAGAATTTGAAGGAAGTAATACGTACGTGCCAAGGCGTGCAAATTAAATGCAGAGTATGATGGTCAAACTTAAGTGTAATCATGAAAATTCTGATGCATTAATGTTAGTGCAGTGTCGTCAACATTGAAATTACTAGCCAAGTTTATTTTAGTGGTTGCCATAAAAATTGAAATGGAAGGGTGGTAACCAACATTTCTAAATTTAGAATTAATTTGGTGATTTGATAACTTGCTGCTAAATTTTAAATTATGTTTATTTATTTATTTTTTTGGGCAGATAGCGAATTGCAATAGCTGGAATTTGGCATGAAGGTGGTAAAATTTAGCTGGAAAGTTACACATATAAGGAATAATTAACTGAGTTTTTGGGAATTGGTGAAATGATGAAGGGATTTGCATTAAATGAAAAATAAAAAAGTAACCTTCGCTATTGTTGTAATTCCCAACCTAATAGCAAGCTTCATTGCCTACAAGTTGAAGCAAAAGAGATTACAAAGAAATATCAAACGAAAAAATGAAAAAATGAGTATCAAAGAAGTATCAAAAGAGAAAATTCAACTCTTTAGGATATCCAAATATCTCTACTGGGGCTATAGACGCTTGGATGGAAGTAGAGCTATGTTTGTGGTAATTACAAAGATAACCTTGCCAGGGCTATGGACGCTTGACTAGCAACAAGGCTTTATCCAAGGTTGGCTTTGGAGGATTACTAAATTATGTAGTTCAATGTCAATGAACTAGTTTTTTCACCAAGTTCTAGAGATTGGAATTAATCAAAGCACAAACAGATACTTTCTAGAGAAATTTTATAATCTTTATGCTAGAATTTACGTAAAGGTAAGGAGCTATTGCTGGAAAATATACATAAGTTATGATTTATAGTGAGGGATTTGATCTTGGATTTTTTTAAAATTTGGTATTTTTGGTTGCAAGTTATTGTGTGGTCTCACAACACACCCCAAGATTGTAAATCTTGGGGACCTAGGTGAAAAAATTAATGCTTATGGCAGGTGTTGGTTGAAAAAAGGATCACCGAAAGTTAGTGTTAAAAGGAAGTCTTGAAGTAATTTATGAAATTCAAATGTACCAAGTATCGGGTATCGGGTACTAGAAGGCCATAATGGTTGGAATGTTAATGAAAGGTTTAGTAAGTGTTTTAGTCTGGAAGTGAAAGTCTAAGAAATGTGAAGGTTTTGGTAATAATTGAGGGTCCGAGAAATTTTGTTTCAATGAAAGGCTGAAGTTATCAGGTACCAGGTATCGGGTAACAATGTTGAGTTTTAAGGTTAATTGTAAAAGTTTTCTCAAGAAGTTAAAATGTTTGGTAATCCACCTAAAAGGAGTAATTACGCGAGGATGTATCAAAAGTGTGTTATTTATGATTTGTTTAAAATGATGATTTATTAATGATGGTTTTATTTTCATGAGAGTTTTATGAATGTTTTAAAAAGGGATTAATATGTGGAATTTGTATTTGCAGAAGGAACAAATTGTGATGTAGTATTTGGGTATGGACGGTCAGGAAAATTTGGATCGTGAGTAGTGACATAACTAGGTTGGGTAATATACTCTAGAAGTTCATGTGAAGGAGGAGCTTGAGATGTCAGAATATCAGGAATCTTGGTATTACAAATGTGACAAAAGAGTGCGCCTAGCTCCAATGTGATTTACTTCTAGGAGTTTCAAGCTCGATGTAGAGCCTAAGTGTAGGAACCAAAGTGCTAGTGGATTGTGGTATCTATATCCGGTTCCACTTGATCATTCTGGATATCCAACAAAGGATGTTCTTACTTTTGTTTGACAAATCTACTCAGCTCCAAGTTAAAGTCTAGATTATATTTTAAATATGGAGATCCTGAAAGATTTTAAAGTGTTGAAGAAGGTTGACATCCATTAACTTATTCAAAAATTCTCTTTCCAGTTGTAATATTCCACGTGCCTTGTTATAATTCATCCCTTGGATTTCCTCTCATATGTTGATTAAATTTTCTGAGTGTCTTGTTCTTATAAAAGGCTGGGAGAGATGTTCCATTTTAAGTTAAGTTCAAAATCTGTGGATGTTGGAGAACCAAATTTTTTTCAAGTTTTGTTCTTTTTCTTGTTTTTTGTTCCATTCCAGATTAAAAACTTGTATGTTTCATTAGAATTTAATAAATATCAGAGCCAATTTGAAAGCTATTTCCTGATATGAATCTTATGTAGTTGATTATTTTTTCCTATCAGACAAGACTGTGTGTTGCGCCATTTAAGGGTGCATACTAACACTATCCGATGGAAAATAATCCCCCTTTTCTTTAAAATATCGCATCATTCTGTGCTTAGCTATGAAGCAATCTGGTGACATATGGAATGGTTTTCTTTGGTTTGGTTATTTCTTGAGGCATGCGTGGATAATACCTGGGAGATATTTTACTTTTTAGTAACTTTTTTATGCTTTATTTTAGATTGGATGTTTAAATTTTAGAAAATGTTCAAAAAAAGTGATGAATGCATGGCGTTTTATTGCAAATATTTTGATTCCATGATATTGTTGAATGCTTAAAGCTAAATCTACTTGGATAAATGCAGGTTATTTGAAGCTCATGAAATATTATTGCAATTTTTTTGATTTCATGAAGTTGTTAAATGACCAAACCATTATTTCTTTTCTTATCTTTATGATTCCTTTCAAAACTGGAAAGACCATTTACCCTTCTTGTTTAACAACATTATCACAACAAACCTTGATGAGAACCTAGTACAGTCAAGACTTTACATAAATGAGCCTTGGGATTAAGCTAAGTTAGCCTAAGATTTAGGTTGTCCCAATGCAATCTTTCAAGAAAGATAGGTTCTTGTGGTCTGTCTGTGAGGATTTATCTGCCCTATTGGTGTGCAAATAACGTCGTTGTCAATAGGGGGATGAAGGAAAATTAGTAAAAAAGTGATGAATTAATTAAAAAATTAAAATTTATTTAATTAATACAAAAATGAGGTGATTTTGAGGGAAAATGATGAAAAGTGACGAAAATGATGAGAAATGATAGAAAATGATGAAAAATGCATGGTTAGTGATGAAAGTGAGGAAAATGGTGAAAATACATCGTTAGTAAATGTGTGATACATTCAGGAATTTTTAGATGTCTACATTTTTCCCCTCTTTGAGACAATGTACTTTGTGCATTATTTCAAAGACTTGATGTTGCTAGAAAAAAAATTAAAAAAATTGAGAATAGATGATGTTGATCTGTTTGTTGAAAATCTATTTATTATGAATATGGATGTGGATGATGATTGATGATGTTGAAAACTTGATGAGTATGCTTTTTATTTTGGGTATACTAAGTAATTTCATCATAGCAATCCTTATTAATATAACAAATAGACACTATGCACCAAGGTATGAAGAACCAGGGCACCTTTGTATCTATTGCATGGACTTTGACTTTGCAAAGAAGAGGAGTATTTTTTATCATACTAAACATACAAAAGCCTTATTATGTGTGTGAAATAGACATTCAAAGCATATTAGACCAATGCATAAAGAGGTATAAAGAACCTAACATGCAAGGGTTATTTTATGTTGCCTAAAACGACTTCCACACACACAAGACAAGTATTCGCCATGGTCATATTACAAGAACATACAACAAACACGACATACAAAAACAATGACCATGCTCCATTCCTTTCTCTCTAATCACTTTTTTTAGATATCCTCGAGATATCATCATAACAAGAAAATAAGATAAATCAAAAGAAAAGACCAAAAAGATGAACAAAGTTGTCATATCACTTGCCAAAGATTTTTGTTATTAATATTGTCCAGTGATGATGCCTATTGTAGGAATGATATATTCATTAAGGAACATGCTTGGATTTTTATTTTGATGATCATGGTAGGTAATTGATACCTAGGTGTTGTTTTGTTTGATAATGATCAAGTCTTCATGACTTTCGCATGAACA
This sequence comes from Sequoia sempervirens, assembly GCA_007258455.2. NCBI lineage: Eukaryota > Viridiplantae > Streptophyta > Pinopsida > Cupressales > Cupressaceae > Sequoia > Sequoia sempervirens. The sequence goes on from VDFB02058569.1 coordinate 9,071, forward strand.
TTCTAGATTTTGGCAATTGCTATGTTTATTTTTGATTGCTTTGTTAAAGATGAGACTGATGATAATTTTATTAGGGATGGGCAGTTATGTTGATGGTTTTGTTTTTTTGAAAACTTTGAATGTTTTTAGGCTTTTTCAAGAATTTTTGAGGCTATTTTTGGGATTTTTAAAGTTTTTGCATTCATTTTTGGTATTTTTAGAATATTTTGATGTTTTTGGATTTTTAAGATATTTGGATATTCAAGATATTTAGATTTTTTGGATTTTCAAGATATTTGGAAAAAAATTTGGATTTTCAAGATATTTGGATTTTTTTATGATTTTCAAAATGGTTCACTAATAGTGATGGGTTTAGTTATTAGCCTATTATATGTTGCTTTTATGTATAATTTCAGACACTATTAGATAAAACTTTCAGACAATACTCCTATGCTATGCTATCTTTTTATGTTTATTATACAACCTTGAACCTAATTCATAGTAATGGAAATATGGTTATAATATAGTAGCATTGCATAGTTTATATGTGAGTATTTGTGAAATGTGGATGGAATTTTATGCTTAATTATGGTAGTTAGCTTTGTTTATATGTTTTTTCGATTAACCTCTTGTAGTAAAAAATAACTGTAGCTCATAGTAATTGAAAGTTGTAACCCATAGCAAAAGGACGACTATGACAATGAATAGGGGAAGTGCTAGATCAAGCTAAATGAAAAACTACCGTATGAAGACACCTGATGGAGTTGGTCGTGCATCATTATGATAGCTAATAAAGCGCTGGAGAAGAAGAAATCTTTTGTTGATAGGATTTTGAATAACTATTTGTGTGTTTTACATGAAATTTTGTTTTATAGAGTTTCAATTCTAGTAGAGCTCTTCTTTATTTTCAGTTATAGTTTGAACAATTCAATCTTAACTATATACTCTAATATCTAGGAGTGATAGTTAATGATTTCAATTAATTTTTTCTTAGAATAAACTCCCCCGTGCTTGTATATAGCTAGTGGTTGTGTCCGTAGATAAGTGAGTTGATTTTAGAATCTTGTTATCAGTTGCTTTTCAAGTTTAATTATTATAGATACAAATTGATTATTTAGAATGATTTCATTGAATACAATCTATGAAGAAGATTTTGTGTAATCTTTTGTGATGCGTAATGATGAAATTCAATTTTACATAAATGCACATAAATTGATATTTAGATTTGGTTCTAGCTAAGTGAAGACAACCACTTGAGCAGGCCACTCAAGGTACTTGTTCTTCACTCCATTTATAGTTTTTCTTTTTATGTTTAAGTAGTTATTTCTATTTATCATTGTTTCACAAATTAAATGTAAAGTAAAATAGATTCTCATACTTTGATTATCAGTAATGAATGTTCATGAGCATTCATTCATTTGGTTAATCTGTAGTACTCCAGAAGTTAGAGTAAGTTTAATTGCTAGTTTAAATAGTTCTGAGTTAGTTTAGTAATTCTTTATTAGCAACAATTCAAGTACAGGTTAAGCTGTACACACCCATAGCCATTATCTCTAGTTTGTTTCTTTTACTGTTATGCAATTATGTAAATTTCCAGCAAGTAGAACACCTTGAATAGGATAACTTAGGAAATCTCAAGTCTCTGAAGACACATACAGTGCAACACCATCACAATTTTACAAGCCTTGGGTTGAAACTTTAATGTAGTCTTTACAATGTTGAGTGGACTGTTCAACTAGACATACCTTTGAATTGTGTAGGTTCTGCCAAGTTTACAATACATTAGTTTATACTCTACATTTTGGCACCATTTTCGGGGATGGTGCTATCTTCATAGACTTTTTTTTCTGAGCTTTCATAGTTTACTTTTTTTTTCAGCATTAGGACAGTTAAACTTAATTTTTGAAAACACTAGAAAGATACATTAACATTTGGCAAGATCACTACAATATAGAGCCATATTTCATGTATGTGAAGGAAAAGAGACTCTTTGGGAAGATTCCTCCCCTCTACACACCAAGAAGCCATAGCAAAAATTGGTGAATCCAGTACTCAGAGTGAGGGTAATACTAAAGAAGAAATTTCCCTATCACCATCTGCTACACTTATAGAGGGGACATACCAAACCATGGGTGATGTAGTGGATGATCCTGAATGAGCAACCTTTGAGTTACCAATCACCAACCATGAAAGGGCTATTGTGTTGAAGAATATCCCTCCTTCAACATTACCAGTATTTTATGGGTTGATGATTGAGGATCCAAATACATTTATTTTTTAATTTGATGTCCTATGTAGAAGTTATGACTATACTTCCAATGCTAATAGGCTCAAAATTTTCCCTACCACTCTAAAAGATGCATCCCTAAGATGGTTTATGGGATTAGGCAAGGATGTTGTTCCTAATTGGGATACCATGAAAACATTGTTCTTAGAGAAGTACCATGACTATTATAGAGGACTTGATAGGAGGAGAGGTGACATTTTCAGAATGTCACAAAAGGAGGATGATCCATTAGAAGATTATGTAGAGAGATTTCAATTTTCCTTGAAGAAAAACCCACATAACAAGTTGTCTAAAGAATCCCTCAAGTTAATATTTTTGAGGGTAGTCAACGAGGACTGTATGGATGCCCTCAACCTCATTGGACAAGAGGATATATCTCAAATACCATTTGAACACATATACAAGGTCTGTAGGAATTATTCTAGGACCTTCACTAAGAAACCAAGAGGATACAAGACATCCACTATTGGAAAATCATCCACAGGGGTTTCAAAGATAGAGTTAAGCAATTTGTTGTCCAACACGAAGGAGGAAATTATCAACCATTTAGAAACTCAGTTGGATACTCTCCGCATCAAAAAGAAGAAAGAGGAAGCTGAAGCAATTGCTATCTTCCCCAGCTATGGGCAAGGAAAGAAGAATTGTAAATGCAAGATGTGAATTTGGCTGGTATTCTTGAGACAACACGCGACCTAATTTTCCAGCCCACCACTTGAAGGAGGATGGAAGCTATTTACATAAGCTCAAAGAGACCATGGAAATAAGAAAATTGTTCCACAACACCCTCTTAATTTTAATTCATCATTTTCCATTGGAAATTAGTATTTTTTTTCACTTGGAGTTAAAGCCTTGAACAACTAATCAAATCAACGTGGAAAAAAAAGGCGTGTGGCGGAAAACACAAACTATCAATAGCTATACTTGCTCCTCGGCCACAATAACAGCCATTATGCCTCCATCAAATCCTACATCTCAACTACCTAGACCACCACAATTACCTACCCAACCTACGCCTAACCCTAACAACACGCCTATCTAATATGCTTATACTAACGAGGCTATGCAATACCCCACTTCTGGGGTAGAGGTGAGTGATGTCCATCTCAAGTTAGGGAAACAACTAGCTGAACCTTCATCCCATCAAATCAACGAGATGGAGGATGAGAACCTATAGTTAAACTGCGTTAAGCCACCTTTGAAATATGAGCCAAATCAAGTACAAACTACCTCAAGTCCAGCCTCCTTTCCCTAAATGCCAGCCATTTCAAAGCATCACACACAAGCTAAATTGTATTAGCCTTGGGATGTCAATGTGAATTAAAACTCATTAGAGCTATTGGATATTCAATCTGCTAAAAAGTAGTCAGGGAACCATGTCTTAAGAAACCAGGGAGGAAAAGGAAGGATCCTCATATAGTAAATGTCCTAGGAAACCTTGTAGATATCATGTTAGGAAATATAACTATCCCTAAATACATAGAACCTAGTAGTCCAATAGCAGACGTTAAGATTAATGGGACCCTTATTAAGAACACCTTGATAGACTTAGGGGCAAAAATCAATGTTATGACTAAAGAAACTATGCAATTACTTTAGTTAACCAACCTTAGACCCACACAAAATATTCTACAATTGGTTGATAGGTCAATAGTTAAGCCTGAAGGAATCATTGAAAGGTTGGTGTGCATTAGATTCTTAGGAATATCCTATTGATTTCATAGTTTCTCACATAAGTTAATGCTACGGATCCCTCATCCTAAATAGGACATGGTTAGCTATAGTTGATGCATTCATAGGCTGTAGGTATGGAAATATGATAATATCTAATGGGACTGTCACCAAGAAATTGGTCCTCTATCCTCTAGCCCAACCCTATGCTGATCTTGAGCAAACTATTTGGCCCACTTTGGACGATGAAGATAATTATTCCCTGTAAGCATTGATGACTATAGAACACAACCCTCTATTGGATGATCAAGATGAAGATGAGTTGATTTCTCACATAATACATAATGACTACAGGAGGAGCCCACAACAAGAAGACTATCTCACATGCATACAAAACCCCTTGCAAAGTATTATACCCACCAATTCCTTAAAAGAAATATCTTAGATATTTCATTCCCTACTTCCACAATAGTGCGTACCAATCATTCCAAACCTTGACCTCTCATCTATGCAAGAATCATCGAAAGAATTAGAAGTCATGCCAGAAAAAATGTTGAACATAAACAATGCATTGACCGAGCAGTAGAATTATCTAACTATTGTGTTGCAAGAAACGCAATAGCATATGCATGGGATTACCATGATATGAAAGGCATAGATCATGACTTATGTATGCATAGGATCTATATAAATGATGGTTATAGACCCATTACACAACCTCAAAGATGAATGAACCCTACCTTGAGAGACATAGTCAAAGTTGAGCTTCAAAAAATCCTTGATGTAGGCTTTATTTATCCCATATATGATAGTGAATGGGTCCCATCTTTGGTCATTGTTCCCAAGAAAGGTGGAAAATGGAGAGTTTGTGTAGATTATAGGGAACTAAACACAACCACAAGGAAAGAACACTTTCCATTTCCCTTTATAGACCAAGTGCTTGACTCTTTAGCAGGGAAAAAGTACTTTTCATTATTAGATGGTTTCAGTGGTTACAATCAGATAAAAATTGCTCTAAAAGATTAGGAAAATAAAAAATTTACATGTCCTTGGGGTACTTCTGCCTACTCTATTTTTCCCTTTGGTTTATACAATGCTCCAACTACTTTTTAGAGGGCAATGCTTAGCATCTTTTTTGATTATGCTCATGACTACATGGAGAGATATATATGGATGATTTCACTCCATATGGGGAAACTTATGAGGAAGCTCTTGAAAATATAGAAAAGATATTAAAAAGATATAAAGAACACAACTTGTCACTCAGTAATGAAAAGTGATTTATGATGATGACTCAAGGAATTGTTTTAGGGTACTTCATATCCAATGTAGGGATTTAGGTTGATCCACATAAGATATAAATTATTTCTAAATTACCTATTCCATAGAAGCAAAGAGATATTAGAAGTTTCCTTGGATATACAGGCTACTACATGAGGTTTATTAAAGACTTCAGTAAGATTGATACACCATTGTTTTTTTTGTTGACTAAAGATATTGAATTTGATTGGACATCAAAGTGCCAACACTCCTTTGAAGAGTTGAAGAAAGCCTTGACTCAAGCACCTATTTTGAGGGGGCCAAATTGGACCTTACCTTTTCATATACATATTGATGCTTCAAATTTTTCTATTGGAGCATTTTTTAGTCAGAAAGAAGGTAACAAGGAGTATGTAATTTACTGCATTAGCAAGAATCTTTAGGGAGCATAGTTGAATTATACTGTTATAGAAAAGGAGATGCTAGCAGTAGTGTATTCCATCAATAAATTCAAGCATTACATCATTAGTTATTTAGTTTTTATCCATACAAACCATATAGCTATTAGATATTTGATGAAAAATCTTGTAGTAGGGGGTAGATTAGTAAGATGGCTACTCCTACAAGAGTTTGATATTACAATAGTGGACAAACCTACTAAGGCTAATGTCATGGTAGATTTTCTATCAAGATTGCCAACACAATCAACTGAAGGGGTAGTGGATGACTCATTTCCAGATAAAAACTTGTTTGCTCTTAATGTACATGTACCCTGGTATGTTGTGCCATTTATCCATCCCCCAACCTCTCCTGTTTGATTGGTGATGCATACATCTCCCAGAACGGGACCACCATACATTCTTCAGATTATGAGTTCAAGTTCCCAAGCACCTAAAGAAACTATGGGTGGATTGTTTCAAACATGAATTCAAATGAATATTGAGATGAGGTGAGATGGATTTCCCCAAGCAAGATGTCTAGGAAGTGGAAGCGAGATGTTCGATTTAGCCCCTTGATGATAGAAACGCTGAATTGTGGGCTGAAATTGCAAATTATTTAGTGATAGGGTAGATTCCACCACACTTTTCTCCAAGGGAAAAGAGACAGTTAGTACACAAGTGTTTTCCATACTCTTGGATATCAGGTTATTTTTTTTACACTGACCCTAACAAAATCATGAGAAGGTGCATAAGGGAGGATGAAATCTATGATATCATGAAGGCTTTCCATGATGAACCATGTGAGGTTCATTTTGAAGCATAAAGAGCAACATTCAAATCCTCACAACTGGTTATTATTGACCAACTCTACACAAGGATTCTATCAAGTATACAAGGAGTTGTGATAGGTGCCAAAGAATGGGTAAGCCAACAAGGAGTGATGAAATGCCATTGCAGCCTTAGTTAACACTAGCTCCCTTTGAAAAATGGGGTCTAGATTTTATTGGACCAATCTCAGCTACTTTCAACAACAAGGAATATATTCTAGTTTGCACTGACTATTTGACAAAATGGGTAGAAGTAAAGGCATTAAAATTTTCTAGAGATGGAAATGTGGCTAAATTCTTGTATGAGGAAATTTTTACTAGGTATGGACTACCTAGGAAAATAATCACTGATCAGGGTCCATAGTTTATTTCAGACCTCATCACTAAATTGGTTGAAGAATACCAAATTAGGCACAAAAAACCTTATCAATGGTTAGGTGGAGGTTACTAATAGAGAAATTGAAAGTATTCTCACCAAGAAAATGCAATTACATAGGAAAGATTGGGTTGCAAGGTTACCAGAAGCAGTATGGGCATATAGAACAACTTGGAAAACAACAACTAGTTTTACACCATATGAGATAGTCTATGGAAAAGAAATTTTCCTTCCAATTGAGTTTGAATATAAGACATTAAGAACAACAATAGAGCTAAAAATGGATTTAAAAACAGATCAAAAGGAGAGGTTACACAATTTAAATGGATTGGATGAAATCAAGATGGAGGCAATCTATCACACTAAGATAGTACAACAGTAAAGGATGAAGTGGCATGACCAATATATCAAAACAAAGGAGTTTAATGTAGCAGATTGGACCTTATTATATGATTAAAGGTACAAGTATTTCAGGGGAAACTCCAATCCAGGTGTTTGGGACCTTATGAGATCAATCAAGTCTATCCTAATGGAGCAGTCAAGTTACACACCATAGATACAGTCGGATTCACTCTCTTGGTAAATGGTCACAAGTTGAAACTGTATAAGAAACCCATGTAGAAAGAAGAATTTATACTTTCTCTTATTCAAAAGTATGGTACTCTTAGTGATCCAGATACGAGTTCAGCAACACAAAGTGTATCTCAGCAACACATGATATACTGAGTACTTCAGGTGACCCAGTGATTGAGCTACACAACTCAATCCCTAAGATCACTTAGGATTAATCTCTTATTTTATCTCACAAGCACACACACAATGGTTATAATGATGTTCATATTTTCTCTAGAGGGACCTATTTTATATTTAATGATTACACATTCAGAAAGGGTCCTATTCCTGTACGGACCTATAGCATGCTAGCTATCAACATTCATATGAGACTTGATGCCGAAGGTACCCGTAGCATCATTTAGCAGAAAAAAATTCAAATCACATGCTTTCACCTCAGAATTCTCACATGCAATATCTATCTTTTCATAATAAGTACCCTCAACATGATTCTTTTATTTCTTGCTACCAATCCAAATTTTAAAACATTTGAACTATGACATCACCAACTATTATCTGTCTAATCCCTTTCATTACCTTGACTGTAGTTGCCACATTGACTGTAGTTCACATGCTTTCACCTCAAAATTATCACATGAAATATCTATCTTTTCATAATGAGTACCCTCAACATGATTCTTTTACTTCTTGCTACCAATCCAAATTTTAAAACATTTGAACTATGACATCACCAACTATTATCTGTCTAATCCCTTTCATTACCTTACATCCACCACCTCACAATTCATTCACCTACAGTTATTTTTGGTCACATCAAATCATATTCTGAATACATGCTATTTAGTTTACATGTGCGGTGATCAGTTAGTCCCTTTGGGCAAGTACATAAGGTGCAATATCATAATTACCATAGATTTCTTAATGTTTTCATTATGTCTTTCATATTAAATTAAGCATGCAAACATATTTATGACATTAATTTCCACACTTTCTAATCATACCCTTTGTAATCATGAGTTGAAGTGAGGTCACTTCAAACCTTAAGTTGGGGGGAGGGTACAATTCAACCAATTTTTTTTTATTTCCGCCAACCTAAAACCAAATGTAATAGATAGATATGTCATGTAAAACCCTCCTAAAATTACACCTACTTTTTGCTGATACTTTCAATTGCCAAATCCTGTGAACTTGAGTTAAGTCAAACCTAGAACCTATTTTTGAGCTCAATTAAGTTGATACTAAGAATGGGAGTTGTAGTTACAGTATGGTAGTGAAAGTGCATGAGGAAACAATAGAATAGGAGAAGGGTTTTAAAGGTGGTGAAGTGGAATTGAGCTAAATTTTCAAGGTTAACACATTGAGATGAGTAAACATAGTCATAATGGAAGGCTATGTTATCATAAGAGAGTCATTGAATCACAAGCAAATATTGGAAGATGCAATGGTATTACCTATCTTCACAAGAGTGGGTTGGCTCAATTATTTTTTGAAACTAACAAAATTTTACAATGATATAACACAAAGGTTCGCAACTACATTGGACCATGATGAAGCAATGGTGAAAGGATTATCAGTGGATGCGTCTAAAGTCACCATAGCACAGGCTTTTGGTTTACCTAGAACTGGAGAAAAGTTTCTAGTATGCACAAATGCAATAGTTGCCAGAGAGGAATTATGTGAACAAAGAGAGAATTTGGACTCATTGTCACAAGGTACAAAGAGGCTCTCTCTTCCATGGTTTTGGGATAATTGTGCTTCCTATGTCATTAGATATCTTACCTGTGATGATAGGAAAAATATTTTGTATACTGTACATTTAAAATTTCTTAGTCACCTTCAGCACAATAGGCTGGTAAATGTGCCAAATTTTCTTTATATTATGTTGAAAAGAATGGCATCAGAGTATCAAAGGAAACAAAGTGTCACTACCTTATCACACCACTATTTTATTGCCCTATTAGTAAAAAGAATATTAAGAATTCAATACCCATAGGTGGACTGGGAAGATTTTAAGAAATGTGAGGATATTAATAGTTTGCTAGAGGCACCTATAGTACCTGAGACTTTAGAGCCACAAGTTGAACCTGCAAGAGAAAGTCCTCATGTCTCACCTACGACTTCACCTACCTGTAGCCAAGGTGAGCATGAGGAGCACAATGCACCATAGTCTAGGTCACTAGCAGTGGAAGAAAATCCATCTTCTTCAAAACCACCAAAACCCAAGAGTAGAAGAGGTAGTACATCCACACCTTCTAAAACAAAAAATAAAAAGAAGGATGTTTAAAAGAAAAAGAAGAATGTTGATAAGGAGACACCTACACCTAGGTGTTTAGGGAGATTAAAGAAACAAGGTGTCATGAGGGGGAGTGTGGAGAAACATGAAGAAGAGGAAAAGGGAAAAAAACAACAGGAGGAAGATGTAATGATAGTAGAGACATACTCCAAAGGGAAAGGAAATATCCTTGGAAATATAAATACACCTATGAAGAGAACAAGATATGTGTCTACCACTTTTGATTTAGAATCAAAAGATGTGTCTGTTGCTAAGAAAACACAAAAGAAAACCCTAGATAGTCCTACCTATGAAGAATATGAAGGGGGAGGTAATGACCAGCTTATGGAAACTAAAGAAATGTATATAGAAGATAGAAATGTTAGGAAGGAGCTTCAAGAATCCTTGTATAGAATTAAACATTAGGAAGAGTTGGTGCAGAGCTATGAAAAGAAAGACAAGGAAAGGGAAACAAAAATACAAGAATTAGAAGAAAAATTATAAACATATGGCCATGGTACTAAACTTGATTTATTGGCACAATTGGTCATTACTAAGATAGGGGATGGAGAACAGGCAGTACCAAATCAAAGACCTCCTCCCATAAGAACTCCAATTCACCATACAACCTTGTCACCGAGTTATCAACTATGGAGGGTAACTGATGAGTTTGCACAATAAAAGAAAAGTAGAAGAAAGAAAAATAAATCTTGATTGAAGAACATGCTAAGGTGCTGGAAAGGAAAGAGATCGAGCTAAGAAAATAAATAGTCAGATTGGAAGATGTGGCAGATAAATTTGCACAAATCATAAGATGTGGACCTCTAGCAAGGACATATGCACTATTTCTACAGGATTTTTTTTTGAGTTTTGAGTTTAGCAGGCTAATCAGTAACCAATCAGTAGGGATGAGCAAGAAGTTTGAGTTTCTTAATGTTTTTGATGATTCTACACCTGATGATCATGATCAATTGTGTGAATACTATTTGCACAACTATGTGGTGCCAGATGAAACAAAGTGGAATCCTCTAATATTCGTAGAGGATCTTCAAGTAAGAGCATTAGCATCTTATTATAGGAATGAACAATTCAGGGGAGAAATAATGGAAGAATATGAGGAGAGGGAGAAATCAGTTGCTTTCCCAATAAGGAAATAATTCAAAGACCCTAATGTAGTTATAGATGAATGGTTGAAACTCCTAGATAATAAAGGTGCAAAAAGAAAAATTATGAAACTAAGGACAACAGATTACAAAAGAATGCAAACATTAGTTGTAGGCTTGGGTTAGCAATGTTACAATTATATCCAGAGCAAATGGAACAACTTGACCCCAGAGTTGCATAGAAAGGAACCTCATACCATGTACAATTTTACTACCATGCTTGAGAGGGTACACAGATACATGAAAATTGGTACTAACATAGGAATTTATTGGGTACCAGTCACATTTCATCCACCTATGCTACTCTATCCAGTTCCACATTGGATCGGGGAAAAAGGTGAGGAGTGTGAGAAAGCTAGGATCATCAGAATGAAACAACTTTCAGCTTACAGAGGTTTTTACTTAAATTAGATCAAGGGAGTTGATGTTGTCATGGACCTTAGGGAGATCAGCTTGCGATATAATCTATACCCCTAGTGTTTTTCTTGAGGACAAGCAAAAGTATAGTTGGGGGGAACAATGGGTTCAGTTATTAGCCTAGTTTCTATTGCTTTTATGCATACTTTCAGACACTATTAGATAAACCTTTCAGACAATACTCCTATGATATGCTATCTTTTCATGTTTATTATACAACCTTGGACCTAAATCATAGTAATGGAAATATGGTTATAATATAGTAGCATTGCATAGTTTATATTGAGTTGTATGAAATGTGGATGGAAATTTGTGTTTAATTATGGTAGTTAGCTTTGTGTATATGTTTTGTGGATTAACCTCTTGTAGCTCAAAAAGAACCATAGCTCGTAGCAATCGGAAGCTATAACTCGCAACAAAAGGAAGATTGGGACAATGAACATGGGAAGTGCCAGATTAAGCTAAATGCAATAACTACTATATGAAGACACCTAATGGAGTTGGTCATGCATCATTATGATAGCTAATAAAGTGTTGAAGAAGAACTCTTTTCTTGATAGGATTGTGAATAATTGTTTGTGTGTTTTACATGCAATTCTATTTTATAGAGTTTTAGTTCTATTAAAACTCTTCTTTCTTTTCAGTTATAGTTTGAAAAATTCAATCTTAACTATATACTTTGATATCTAGGAGTGATAGTTAATGATTGCAGTTGTTGCTTAGAATAAACTCCCCTGTGCTTGTATATAGCCGGTGGTTGTGTCCTTAGATAAGTGAGTTGATTTCAATATCTTGTTATTAGTTGCTTTTCAAGTTCAATTATTATCTACAGACACGTTGATTATTTAGAATGATTTCATTGAATACAATCTGTAAAGAAGATTTTGTGTAATCTTTTGTGATGCATAATGAATGAAGTTCAATTTTACATAGATGAATAAAATATGGTATTTAGATTTGGTTCTAGTTAAGTGAATACAACTACTTGAACAGGCCACTCAAGTTAATTGTTCTTCACTCTATTTATAGTTGTTCTTTTTTTGTTTAAGTAGTTACTTTTGTTTATCGTTGTTTCACAAATTACATGTAAAGTAGAATAGATTCACATACTTTGATTATCAATAATGAATGTTCATGAGCATGCATGCATTTTTTTAATCTATAGTACTCTGGAGGTTAGAGTAATTTTAATTTCTAGTTTGCGTAGTTTTGAGTTAGTTCAATAATTCTTTAGTAGAAGCAATTTAGTTACACGTTAAGTTCTAGACACCCATAGCCATTAGCTCTAGTTTGTTTCTTTTACTATTATGCAATTCTGTAAATTTCCAACAAGTAGGACACCTTGAATAGGATAACTTAGGCAATCTCAAGTCTCTGAAGGCACATACAGTGCAACACCACATAATTTTACAAGCCTTGGGTTGACACTTTAATGTAGTCTTTACAATGTTGAGTGGACTATTCAGCTAGACATACCTTTGAATTGTGTAGGTTCTGCCAAGTTTACAATACATTAGTTTCCACTCTACAAATAGATAGGCTAAAATTGAGTGATCTAACTAATTGATCGATGATGATGATAGCATTGTTGAGGATTCAAAACAATGCAAAGATAGTATTGTTGAGGTATGAGCAACATGAGAATTGGGAAGGGTACATCCTGAGATGATGGTTGATTGATTGGATAATATAGATCAAGATTTATAGCCAAGATTAGGCACAAAATCTATTGGATGGTTTTATTTGGATTGTTTTGGATTAATTTTGATAAAGAAGATATGATAAAAACCTTGTTTTCCAAGTGGTGCATTGTGCTTATGATTTTTTTTGTTTGATCTCATAGATGCTTTTAAGTGTTTAAGTCACAAAATGAAATAGAAGGAATATATCAAGACTTGTTCAAAATTAGGGTGTTTGTACCTTCCCCCAGTGTCTAGCAATGTATAGAACATCATAAGTGTATGAACATGGTTATGTTATGGATGGGTATACAGAGGAAGAACTGTCAAAGTGGAGGATTTTTCTTCTAAGGACTATCTCATGGAAGTATAATATATTAGGATTTAAGCATAAGTGTTTGGATAGGGAAAGATATTGATGATGGTATGATACAAAGTAGGGTATAGTCAATGGAAATGACCATGTCAAGATTTTTCCAAAAGCAACTTAGAAGTATTTTCTCCTAATCTTTATCAAGATCAAGATGGATTTGAGAGTGGATGAAAATGGATTGGATTGTATGTTTAGTATGAATAGAAAGAAAATGATGGTGGGTTTATAATGCATGAGATACACTAATTCTAACTGGAATGGCGCACATAGATGTTCGATTCTACACATGATACCTATTTTCCAAGTTTTCATCATACTACTTGCCCAAAGCAACACCAAAGTGGTTTTCACTAGAGGATGATTTTTGTTTTTTTGAATGGTCATGTTGAATCACCTGGTGGTGTTGATGTAGATGTTGCTATCATGACGTGCCAATCATACCCCGCTTGGAGGAGTTGTTATGACAAGATACAAGAACTTGCATATAACCCCTAAATATCCTTGTTATCTTTGTTTGTACCCGATTTGTCCCTACCTAAATGCGCACATCACCACAGAGTGTCCTTAGAGTCCTTATGATAAAGAGTCATTTCCAGGACACAGTTAAAGTAGGATTTGGATATTTTTGGTTTTCAGATGGATGGTTGATCTGATGAGGGATATGAGACGAGGATGTATTAGTTGATAATTTAAATGGTGGATCTTTTGTTTTCCAAACTTGAGATGATGAGCAATAAATATAGTTATGTAATTTTGAGTGGATTTAGGACCAACTTGATCATATGATGTTGAAGCCTTATTTTCATTGTTGGACACCTTTGATGGATGGATGTCTCTTTCAGATGTTGCTCCATAGATTCATTGACTAATGGAGTTTGATAGGGATTTTTGTCTTTATTTTTTTTTAGAATCAATTTTAGTTTCATGTGTCCATTTTGACTTTTTAATTCTTTAGCTTCAATGAGTTTATCTTTTCATTTGTAAGGATTTTTCTCTTGTTGGTTCCAATTAATGGGTGGAAAGATGTGAGGACTTCAATTCATGATATGGATGGTTGGAGTGCTAGCAACAAATTCATTAAAAGGACTCTTGATGACTCCCATATTGACATTTGCATTAGATAAATTTGTCCCCAGTATCAAGGAGGTACCACTATCATGGTTAGTGGTGCAGGAACACTTGTTTGATTTCTTGCCTCCATGAGGCCATTTGTAACTAGTTTCTCTATTTTGTGTATTGAGTCTTATAATAAGGTTTATCAAACCATTCTAGAGGTTTTTGAGTCTTAGGAAGTCACATTTTAAGTCATTTTTTAAATAATGTTTAAAGTTGTTCCATATTGTAAAAATTGTAAAAGTTGCTCAAGAAAGTTGTCAAGCAACTTGTCAAAAAGTGTCATTAAGGTATTTTGTCAACAAACTAATCAAAAGGTAGTTGAAAATGGTTGGTTGTGGTTGGAAATGTATAAATACACCCTCAAAAACTTGAATTGGGGGTGGGAGACATTATTTTTGAAGTTTGATGAATGACAACCTCAAGTTTTGTGTGCATTTCTGATTTTCACATTGTTTACAGGCTGAAGTTGTACTTTGTACAGCCTTTTATGGACTCAAATAATGGATTATCATATATTTATGGAAATATCTCTATTTCTAGTTTCCAATTATTTTTGTCTCATTGAATTTTATTGAGTTTTATGGAAGATATGACTATTTTGGTGAGACAGCCTATTCTAACAATATTGTGCAGAATTTACAGTCTGAAAAATTGATGGTACGGATTGCAGACAATGAAAAATGTCCTAGGCCTACGACTGTCATTTTTCTTCATCCTCGTCCTTCGATAATTGAATAATTTTAGTTATTCAATTATGTTTGATTATATTCCTCTATTAATTAAATATTTTTTTTATAATTATTTAATTAATTCACTTTCTAATCTTTATTCTATCCTGATCGATTAAATAAACTAATCGCGTCACTAATTTCTCCCTCTTCTTCAATAGTTAAATAAATTATTATTTATTTAATTATTTTGTCACCTTTCACCTATAGTTAAATAATTATTAAAATTATTTAACTATCCCATGCCACCTGGGACTATTAAATAATTAATCTAAATTAATTATTTAAGGTCTAATTTTCATCTCCCCATTCAATTAAATTGATAAATTTAATTAAATGCTCCTGTTTTCATTTTCTCCAAATAAATAATTTGAATAATTATTTATTTGCCACTTGTCATTTTCCTCCATTTCGAATAAATAATTTAAAATAAATTATTTATGCACCTTCACTTGGTCAAAGATGCTCTGTCATAATCCCCTGTCATAACATTCATTTCTGTCATAGCCTGCATTGTCTTGCATGTCTGTCATCGCTGTCAAGCGTCATAGCCGTCAGCGTCCTAGATTTTCCATACATGGCATATTTTTGGTGCATCAATTCTGGACCGTTGATCTTGGCATCTTTTCTGAGACTTAATCTCAACCATCTATTTTGTAACCTCCCTCTTATACATTCCCATCCATTGATCTTGGAATCTTTCTAGAAGATTAATCTCAGCCGTCCATTTGAAGGGTTGTCTATAAAAACAACCTTCCTTCTCCATTTTCAGCTTAACAACTAATTGTCTCCAACTTTCTTGCTACCATTTGCAGGTTTTGCACAAGTATTTCAACAAATCTTAGGGAAAATTTGCATAACAAGAAGAAGGAGAGCAAGAGAAGTGATTCAATTTCAAGCATGGGGAGTATTTTGATTTAATGTTTTATTTTCCTTATGTTTTTATTATTTTCTCTTGTTTGGATGAGGTTAATAGTTTAGAAGTGTTGGCTATCACTTTGACTATGCTATTCAATTTCTAACCCCATCTCACATGGATTGTAAAGTCTATATTTTGGATCTGAAACAAATTGTATTTTTTTACCATGTGAATCTACTTTCATTTTCTTCAAGTCTCATCAAATTTCATTAAAATTTGAATAAGTTATGACCATTTTTGTGGGGGCAGGTCTGAACCCTACCTAGGGTTTGCAGTTTTGGGAAAAATGCAATAACTTTATTTTCCACCGTTGGATCTTCATAAAAATTGGAGGAAAAGTCTATAACTATGTTTTCTTCAATCTCACCAAAGAGATTGGATTCATTTTTTTTGTGTGGAAGGTATTAATGACTGTTCGTTGCATTAAATTGTGGGCTGCCATAGTTATGTTTCCAATGTGATATATAATACCTAATAGCATGTGTTAGACAAAGATTGTTTGGATTATTATTGAAGGTTTGTGAGATGTGTTGTTGAATTCTCCTAGCTCTGCATCAATTAGATTCTTTAACCACTGAATAACCAATAACTTGATGCTTAAGATTATTGACAAATTGCACTAGTTCAAGAATACATTGTTCATGTAGGCCTAATCCTTTTCCTTGATACTGCATCCACTGACAAATCTTGTTAGCAATAGGATATGATTTTTTTGGGAAAAAAGGTGCTAATTCTTCTTTATTTAATTGAGAACTATCAATGATAGTTGTCTTCTCATCCATAAGAGAGGTAGCTCTAGAAAAAGTGAATGATCCAAGTAGATAAGTGATTGGTTCATTCTCATTATGCAGGATAGGTTCCTTATCAATATCTTTGGCCTGAGTTTGAGAAACCTTGAATTTTGATTGATCTTCAAAATATGTTGGTGTACCAAAGTTGATATAGAATCCTTGTTCATGGTCATTTTTGAAATGTCACCATGAGACACTATGAATTCATTTATAGCTTCATCATTTACAAATATATCTAAAGTTGATGACTCTTACTTTAGAAGATGATAATGTACATTCCCAGTGGGAGAAAGTATATCATGGGTAGAAGTAGGAGTTATTGGTGTATGGATATTGTCATCTTTTGTGAAATCTTGTATGGATTGGAAAATACTCATTAAGTCATTGTAGTATTTTGGAGAAATGGAATCGTGATCTTCACTTATTTAAAAGCAACCTTCATTATGCTTAGGATTAGATTCTTGACATGGACCTTGGGTTGATGTTGGAATATGGATGGAAATCTCTTGGGTGATTTTTGAATGTCGAATTGAGGATAATGAATCTTGAGTATATATGGAAGGTGATGGGAGACATGATCATTATTGAACTAGATTTTCTTGATCTTGGATTTGGGTAGTATCATTCATTGGATTAGTTTTGAGTTCAATATTATCAACCACACATGGCCCCTTGGAAAAGATCCTAGAAGAGGTCATTATTGGATGAATGGTTTGATGGAATGGAATATTTTATGAAGAAATTTGCGATTGAAAAGAGGATTCTTGTGGATTGGCTTCTTCAATATTCCCTATTATGAATTTGAATGATAGGGGTATATGATAATCTGAAACACACTTAATGGAATTATCTTGGTGTAAGACATTGCTAGACATTGGTGGACAATTTTGATCACATGTTAGGGAAGCATCTTGATAAATGTCTACTTTATTATTATGTGACTAATCAATATTGTTGATGAAAGTATTTGATCCTTGGATGTATCCAAGCATCATAGGAATAATTGAAATTTTTATAATTTTTGTTGTACTAAAATCCTTTCCCTTTCCATGATCTAGAATCATATCTTTGTATGTCCCAAGGTCATTATTTCCTAAAATTGTTGATTGTTGATCCACTTTAACCCCCCCCTAGTTGATGAGGTCTTGTATAAAATGTTTAAGTTTAACACAGTTCTATGTTTTGTGTCCATTTGTTCTATGAAATTGGTAATAATCATTATCATTGTACCAAGAGGGTTTTAATTTTGGTTCATTATATTATCTTAGCTCTGGTAACTTGATGAGGTTTGATTGGATCAACTTGTTTAAAACTATTTCAATTGATTCCCCTAAGGGAGTGAACTTCCATTGAGAAGTGTTGTTAGATATTAATGGTTGTCCTCTTTGAGGATTTAGATTTAGATTATTCTGTTGGTTGTTAGGTGGATTGTTTGATGGAGGTTGTAAGTTTCATATAAATTTGGTATCCACTACTCCATCATTGGTGACATTTTTGTTTTTCACCCATAGAAATAGCTTGTCATTTGAACTTGAAGGTTGATATTTGTTATCTTTGTATGTCTTGATAAGTCCTTTTGCAATGAGGGCCTTTTCAATGATTATTCCTTTTTAAATGATTTCATCAAATATGTTAGGACATAACATAGTTAAATGGAATCCCAATTCAGTGTTTAGATTTTGTATGAAGATGCCAACAAGTTGTTTTTTAGGGACAATACATTTACACTTTCTTGCTTTGTGTCACCATCATTGTAAGAAAGAGGCAAATGATTCACCTTGGTTTTATTTTATCTTGTACAAATTGGTTAAAAAAATCTCTTGTTCTATGTTGTATAAGAAGTGATTGACAATTTTTTCGTAAGTTCACTAAATGTTTTGATTCTAGGAGGTAAGTGGGAAAACCATTATATAGCTTTCCCTCCAAGACTTCTTGGGAAAAGTCACATCAAATATGTGTTGTTATAAGCCACCTCCATGTAAGCCATAGATAATTCCTAAATGTGTTTGATAGGGTCACCTCTTCCTTTATACTTGTCAAATTTGGGCATTTCAAAGTTTTTGGGGAAGGGGATCATAGCAATACTTCACTCATAGGGGTAGGGACAAAGATCTTCAAAGTTTTAACTCTTCTTGGTTTTCCCAAGTTGTATATCGGTAATATTTGATTTAGATTATGGATTTGTAATTCCAATTATCATGTTGAGAGTTTTGAGGTGGATTGGTTGGATTTTAATTTTAATATCCAATAAGGGATGATGAGTTGTAGGATGGTTTTGATTTTGCATGGGATTTTGTGGGATGTTATATGTGGTGGAAGGAACAGTTGGATTTTGTGGGATGTTATATGTGTTAGGAGGAACGCTTGGATTTTATGGGATAATATTTTGTTATTCTGGAGGTTGTTTGTGTGAAGGATTATATTGGTATTGAAGTATATTTTGTTTTTGGTTTTGGAAGCTCACATTCTTTTGTTGATATTGAGGGTGGCATGGATGATATGATGGGTTTTGATTTTGATGAGAGGGTTGTTGTACAATGTCTTGAGGAGTGTTATGTGAGGGGTTTGGATGTGTGTTCGTTTGAGTGGAGATGGTGTTAGTATATTGGTGGGTAGATTGTTACAAAGGTGGATTATTTTATGTGCTTGTTTGATGGGAGATGATGTTAATATATTGAGGAGTAGGTTATTGTTGAGATGGATTTTGTGGTGTGTTGGTCTAATCAAGAATGCTATAGATGGGTGAAGATGTATATTGTTGATGTGATGGGATATTTTTATATAGAGATGGATTTTGTGTGAATTTTTGTGATCAAGGATGAAGGTTTGACATATTTTGTATGTTAGCATTTGAGTCTAGAACTTGTGACAATGAGGTTTGATATATGTTCCTTGGTACACTTGGTTTCCAAGTTATGGTTGGAATGTTATGACTTGCATGTGGTGTGGTAAAAGGATTGTTTAGATGTTGTGGGAGATTTTGTGATGGCATGACATTAGGATTTGGTTGGTTTTGATTAGGTGCCATTATTTGGTCCATTTGATATTTTTTTGATGCAATAGATTGACAAATTATTTTGAATAGGGTATGGGACTCGTCTCATTTGTTGGTATTGTTGGTTGTGTAAGGAAGCTGGGATTCTTGGTTGTTGTGGAGGTTAATTAATGTTGGATGCAAGAAGCTGAGCAAGGATACGATGTTGGTAAGTGGATGCATGCAACTACTCCTTGAGATGATCAAAGATCAAAATAGCAGAATGAAGAGAAATCTGAAATGAGAGAAAAAATAGAGACAAGGCAAGAGAAATTGTAGAATACTCTCAATACTCCCACGAAACAATCACCGAACTAGCTGAACTAGCTGAACTAGTGAAGATGAGAGGAGAGTGCTCAATATATAGAAGAATAAGGGCAAATACATCCAAGAGGTGCATTAACTCCTACTACCCATAAAAGGTGGGAGGTTATCACCTACTTGGTAAATGACAAGACATGTGGCATAACCTCCTCAAGTGAAGACAGAGAGAGGTGGCACATAAATCCAAAAGAGGGTGAGAAACCCAACTACCCCATAAACTACTTAGGTAAAAACAAAATAGTGGTTATGAGAGGTGGCACAACAAGCCAAAAGAGGATGTGTAACTCAACTACCCATGTGTGGGGAGAGAGTGACACATGTAGCTGATGTATTTCGCCACGTGTCCTCATATTAACCACCTAATAAACCTAAGCAAGCTTAAATAATATGTGTAGGAAAAAATAAATACCCCAAGCATAAGGAAAATAAAAAACCTACACTAACAATTAATACATTTGAACTACTCATGTATCCTCACCCAACATGTTAGGTGTCATAACATGAGTAATAGCTTGCTCCCTAAGAGTTTCAATATTGAAATCTATCGGGAATTTGGCACCATGTTGTGTAAGTCTAAGGAAATAAGTGTTTGGATCTGAGGCAATAAGTCCATCAAGTGCTCCAAGCTAGTGTAGGGTCTTGTATCTTTAAAAGTATTTCTTTGGAAAATTCCTCCAATATTTTTGTCAAGCCTTCTACATGTCCATCTTGTTCTTGGGAAGGTTGCTTTTGTTATGTTGGTGGGGTGTGATATCTAGGAGGATTGAAGTTAGATGGCATTCCATATGTCATCTCGATCATAGCTATAGTGGTTGTGGTGTTGGTAACATTAGAGCTACTAGGATTTGACTCCATGATATTCTTGTGTTGGGATCTAGTAAGAATCATAAAACCACAATTGACCTTATAGGATGGAAAATTCAAGATGAGGGTATGACAATATGATTTTATTTCAATATGGATTTAAAGGATATGTTTGTTAATCTTTTGGAAAAAAAGGAGATGATGTTGGGGGTTGGTTGGATTATGCTAGATCTCAAAATGTTGATAAAAATTGGATGATGCTTTCACTTGGACTAGACTAATGAGTATAATTAAAAGGGATGATGGTGATTTTGTAAGACTTAGAGGGAGGACAATTTTGGTAAGTTATCAAGCTCATAAGATAAAGATAGATGTTAATAAGAGATCTTAGAAAAATGATAGGTTGCTTGATAGTTGGATGATGAATGATTTGATTGATGCTTGACAAGGATGCTAAATATTTTTTTCACAGGGCTAATATTGTTTGAAATAGGAATATAGTTACACTAGGTAGACACTAAATAGATACAAGAGTCGATGGGTATTATTGCATGTGGAAAGGGAATGTATAAATAGTATTGAAGCAAAAATAAAATCACTATCTCATGTAAAATTATTCCAAGTGGTTTAAACACTAAATTTTAAAGCAACACATTTATACATAGCACAAAAATGCATGATAAGGGAAAAAAGGGAAATTATGGTAAAATAAGAATAGTGTTATTTGTTGTATTATTAGTTGGGTAGGTTCAGGCATTGCATTAAATATCAATCTTGATACACAGTTGAGTTATCTTGTTATCTATAAAATGAATTTGAGAAGGTGAGAAAATATGAGTAGTAGTATGAAATTATAGGATGCCCTTTTTAATTCTACAAATTTAGTATTTCCCTTGTCTACTTTGTGATTGATTCTAAAGTTAAAGAGACTTTGGTTTATATAGAAAATTTTGAATGTCTCATCCTTTCTTAAATGTTATTTTAACATATTTTATTTGGTTCCTTGTATACTCTTTTCTCCATTTATAAGAAAAAAAACAAATTCAAGAAATTTCTAGGGCGGAAATGTAATTTTTGTCATGGTACAAGTGAGCCTTAAAATGATTAAAACTAAAGAGGTAAATAATAATAATATATTTAATAAAGGTGTTATCTATTTTATGTTTACATATTTTAAGGTTTTAAGTAGTTCTATATTTATACTTCCTTAGTAATACAAATTAAGAGTTGAATTAAAGATTTAATTTAAGTAAATGTCCAAATGTTATCTTCCTCTAAATTAAACACATAAAATAATAGGATAATTTTGGAAATAAAATTGTATTATTTAAACTCTATTATTATATTGTAAATTAAAATTGATCATTAAAGCTAGAAGGATAAACATAGTTAGGAAGATAGAAATTGATGATTGGAAGTATTTGAAACTTAAAATAAACACTCCACATTAATGATATTCATAACCTGTGTATGTATCATAGGTTCAATAATGTGGTTGGATATTCTTTAAGAGAGATTCCTTTCTTACAATTATATTTAATCTTATGGCCGTATAGGGATATAGAGAAAACCATTCAGGAATTCAATTTTGAACAATGTCTAGTAGAAAAATAAGTTAAGATACTTCCCAAGAAAGAAAAAAAATTCTAACTAAATATCTTCTTGTTAATATAGTTGGGTAGTAATTTAAATTAAGTATAAATGGTATAAAATAATCAGTCTAATTTGAATTAAGAAAACTAATGTCGGCACACAGTTAGTCTTAAGGGATTCAAAGAGTTTCTCAACTTAAATGAGATAATAAATTTTTGGTTCATCTTGATCGAACACACTTGGGCCTTAATCTCAAGATAAGAAGATAATTCAAATGGGTAATACCAATTTTCTTGAAAGAGGGAATTTCGATTAAATTGTTTAATTCTAGATTTAAGGAAACTTTTGATAGCCATGACAATGTAATAGAGGTGCTTCATTATAGTGATGTTAAGTTCCTATTTGTGTGTAATTGTGTAATATTTCTTGAGTAATGTAGCTTTGATTTTTGTGTTAAGCTTCCTATAGTTAAGTCTTTCAATATATTTTTTTTTTTATTCCTTCATTGTAAAGCTAGAGGAACTAATTGTTAGTTTAACTTTAAAACTCAAATTGTCTTAGTGGTGGTTGCAAATTGAAAAATTTTGGTACTTGTGTTTGTTTCAAGTCAGGTTATTTTTTTAGGGCATGACATGATGTCAACTAATTTTTTCAAGGATTTTGGTTGATGGTGTTTGTCTAAAAAGGTTAAGGTAATGTTTCCTAGAAAACCTAAAGTGGAGGTGATATGATGTTTTGGGATGGAAATGACTGTTCAGGATTGTAAAGTCTAGTGTGTTAGACACCTCTAGTTTTGGATCAATAGGTTATGAAAATTTAATGATAAAAAATTTGCAGGTTCAAAAAGATCTGGTTTAATAGTCAAAAGCATCAATTTAAGAAAAAGTGTTGCACTTCCCTCAAATAAAATCATCAAAATGTTGGAAAAAGTATGGATATGTAATCAGATGCATCAAATTGCGCCAATCAAAAGTAGTAAGACAAACAAAAGCGTCAATATAAAGATTTAGGGTTGATAGAATATAGTTTTAGTCAAATGCATCAAAATGTGTAATACCATCAGTATATAGAGTCAAAATTTCCATGATGCTATAGAAAAAGTGATGAGATGCAAGCAAAAGTAGGTTGTTGTGTAAAAGCGTCAAACTGTGATAGGAAAAAGCAAGCTTTTATAGCTAGTTTTAAGGATTTTGTGAAATTTTTGGCAAGTTTGAAGGGTGATTTTAAAGGTGTGTTTTCTTGGAAAGTGATATAAACAATATACAAAAAATAAGGACTAACCCCAAGGTGATTAGGAAGATTTCACAAGCCTTCTTCCACAAGAACTCACTATTAGGTATCATAGGTATAATAGAATTAAATACATGCCAAACAAGTACAACCTAGTTAGTAGTAAAAGGAGTGTCAATTTATAGCATGGGCCCACCCGTTGAAGCTATACCATCCAATGAATGGGTGACTAGGGTATGCCAAGGTCATGTGCCACCTTGACACCCCTCACCTTGAAAGGAAAAGGTCCTAGCAAGGAATATTGGTCACCTAAACAAAGGACAATACATGGTGAGTAACTTCATGCATGATATTGTACATTGCACCAATATAAACTAACGGTCGATGATCTTAAAGGCTACTAATAACAAGATTTTTAGTGGGGGATCGATGAACATTGAGCTTGTCTGATAGTGCCCGAGTTGAGGGGGGTCTCCCCTCTCCTCCTCACCAAACATGTCTCAGTAGACCAAGGGTCACACAACTTGGATGGAATAATGTTGGCTACACCTTGGGTACAAATTTTGTTCTTCCTCTTTATATACCTCGCTTGAAAACATGGTTGAGGTAAAATTCTAGAGTGGTGAAATCCCTAGGCAAGCTTCCTATTGAAAAGAAAAAGGAATAGTGTTTTATTTTTTTATCACCCATGATCACACTAGGTGCAAGGGGAGAGAATACGAAGGAAACTCCTTTGGTAAAAAGAAAAAAATTAAAACTAATTGTGTTTTTTATCTCCAAGATCACATGAAACACAAGGAGAGACCATACACATCACCAATCTACTAGACAGGACAAACAAGATTCATTTTAGTGTATCAAATTGAAATATGTGGTTAATTTTAAGATTTAAAAATGTAAAGAAAATAACTTTGCACCAATTTTGTTAGTAGTTTCACAATTTGGTCTTCTCCCAATGTTCTCCTAGTGTTGCATAAATAGGTTAGCCCAAAATGAAAATAAGCCCACGTTAGGGTTAATAGAAATTTGAAAGTATAAAAACCAAGAAAAATTTAACAAAAATAGAAGTGTCATTGTGTAATAGACAAACACATCGTTATACCTCAAAAGCCTCAATCTCCTATCAAACACGTCATTGTAATTTTGCATAAGTGCTAGGTTGAAGAAAATCATCGATGCATAGTTAGAAGCATTGTTTTACCTGCAAACGTAGCAAAACAAAAGTATCAAAAAATAGAAGTATGAGTTTACAGACAAAAACATTGCTAAAATTTTACAAACACATCAAAACACAACATAAGCATCGATCTACATTCAAAAGTGTTGTTGTAATTCTGCAATCGCATAACTGTAACCTATAGTCATCAAAAAATCTACAAAAAGGTTAGATTAGAGACATCGATCTCACAAAGCATGCCAGAATTGTAACACCCCACCACACAAACCCCAAAAGGACCTTAAAAATCTAACATTTATGATTTTTTTTTAAAAGTAAAACTAACATGAAGTGTACATTAACATATGATACTAGTAATAAAACCATACATAAGTATATATCAACTAACTAAGTCCCTTGGGGTTACATGACGCATTACATTTCAAACATCTCTAACATCATCCCAATCCCATAACAAAGACTAACTAACCACAATGTTATTACACTACATTACATCCTTCACACTTATGAATTTTATTATAAATATTTCCATAGATACAACACCATTTAAGACCATATATTATGAACCAATAAACACATAATAATACAAGGATCAATATACATTACATTTACAATAAGCATCCATCAGTGATCATAAGATAATGCCAAATATTACAATCATTACACATATAATAAGAAGATACATTGTTCAAGGATTACATCAATACAATGGTGCTTCCCAACATGAATGGGAAGAGTACAATAACATGGAGCAATACAATTGAAATGTATGACTACCAAGCATAAAAAATGGTTCCAACTTTGGTACATCACTAGAGTCACCACAAATGGTACAACTCTGCACACTTGATCTTTGGATGGGGACCCAATGGGGTGCATAGCACGTTCCACTCGACCATGTGGACCCTAAGGTCCACCCCCCATGCTAGGAGATGACAAGAAGGACCCAACAACTTAAAACAATCAAGAGAACAATGGCTAACAAGACTTCACAACCAAAGCAACAACAACACAAGAAACATTTGCTTCTAGAGGTACAAGAACAACAAGAGGGGAACAATAAACATACAAGGTTGTGATTTTCATCACATGAGCTCGACATGGGTTACCCAATGCAAATCTTCATAGGTTATATGGTTAAATCCTACAACCTCAACCGATCTCCAACCCCCATTCTCACTCATGCAGGATCAACATACCTTTCAAGAGGACAAGGCAGTTGATGTTTTCCATTCCAGACCTTCCCACTCATCTCAAGCCTAAGCAAGCAATTGAGCCATGAGTGAGACTAGCTTGTCTGGATTTAAGTGAGATACTACCCAAACCCCCCCTAATTAATTATTAGGTTATCATTGATTAAGGAAACTCTCAATGAGTTACCCGTACGCCACTTTGTGCATCGGCCCCCATTGAGAGCCACTCCCCCTACTAGCAACAAAAATAAACTCACAGTCACAACTGGGTAAGCCAAATTGCACCAACTAGCAAAACCATAAAAATATACACATAAAACAAGGCATGCAACACCTCCCACAAGATCTTCATAGTAAAAAAACCTCCACAGTGCAAGGCTTAAACCCACACGAGTCAATATAGCATCAACTGTCAACAAGACTCATCATGAAATCCAACAATAAACTTGATATGGGTTACCCAATGCGGATCCTCCTAGGTTTCCGGCCCCCATCTCGAGTTACCCAGGCAATCTCACTTGATCCTCGGCCCCCATACCAACTCATGCAAACAAAAAAAAAAAACTCCCCTCTAACCTCTAGAAGACTAACAAAGCACTATCACAAAGTTTCCCCATTGAAGTGACCACAATAACATTTCTCAAAAGGCTACACTTAATCCACAATAATCAATCATAGAAACAACCAATTGGGCATCCAAATTAGAAGACCTCAATTCTCTCCTCATAGGATACCCAACCACAAAATACTCAACCTACAATTTGACTAATAAACAACTTAAACCAAATCAACTACCATGACAACAATAGCAATAAACTGATTTAACACTCAATTCAAGAGACAACACAATATATCAACACAAACAACCAATCAACATCTTCTCACTTCGCTAATCAAATACTTATACAATGTGAGCAATTATTCAAGCATTATAACCAATTAACAAGACATAAACAATCAATAAGCATCAACAAGCAATACTTCCAAGGATGACATTACTTTTATATTTTCTAAAATTCCTTACTTAACCACTAACCTCAAGTAATAAGCCATTCACAAAATAATTCTAAAATCTCTATGATATCCATTAATTCTATTTACAATTAAATTATAAGAGAATACAAAGAAATAAACACTTTATAGGATTATAAAACTCATCCACCTAAACTAATTTCCATAATTATCTAAATATGTGCTTATATAATAAAACATACTTCTTGCCATATGTTATTTTTCAAGTTCATTATCTACTGTAATCATGAAATACAAAGTGGGGTTTATCATTTGACTGTTGAGTAATGATCATAAAATTCAGTTTTCTTAACTACTAAAGTGATTAGTCTAATTTCCTCATTTAACAAGTCTTCTAAATTGTTTACTTACATTGTAAATCAATCCTACCTAAATTTATCCCTAATTATTTATACATATAAATATATATGTATATCATAATCCTCAATTCATAATCAAAATCCTTTAACATAAAACAAAGTTCCATACAAACCATAATTCATTATATATATATATACTTGAATGCACACATATATAAATACATATTATAATCAAAGATACTGTATTCTAACCTACACAATGGCTAGCATACACTTATATAATCTTAACAGTGCACATAAAAATACATATATAAATAGCTGGATGACTTTGAAATAATACACTTAACGCAACTACAAAGATTGAATACTGATTATATTATATACATATAGATTTAATCATCGTATGTACATCAAACAAAAGACTATGATTTTCAAATCGAATTTTGAACAATGCATTCTACTTGAATACAAATGTTCTATTGATCTAATACTCTTGTAATCAATAAATCTAACAATACAAAATTATTTATTTTTATCTCTCTAAACCTATAGCCTACCAAACCGCAAATTGCCAAATATAAATACAAAATGTAACTGAATACATTCATTACCAAATATAATTAAGGAGATAAAAGAAAATGCATTACAAGTAACAAACTCCACGCCTAAGGTATCACTGTCCAACATCAAATACAGAATGCAATGACCACAGATGGAGAAGAGAGGGCGCTAAGAGATTAATATTGCTATGAAGATGAATGCCAACTAAACTTACCTCAGCCATCCATAGGAAGGTCAGAATACCATCCAAATGCATGTGATCCGAATGGTGGTATATGATCAAACTCCATTATACATCTGTCAATTATCAAGAGAAGAGGAATACAACAAACATTTCCATACAAGAATATGCTCCAATCCTTACAGAAAATCAAAGGAAACAGATTGCATGATAATCACAACAAAGCCACTAAATATATGATGCAAGTTTGCTGAAATTTCTATATTCAAATTAGATTATTTTTCCTTATCCACTTTATCAAATCAAAAGGATAATAATAATTTCTTTATTTTAATTTATAAAAGTATTTAATATCATAATTTAATTTAATAAACTAATTAACAAAATCCATATAATATCTATTTACCACACTTGATTTATTTAATTCCAAATAAATCAAGTAACCTTATAATTCAATTTTATTCTAATTAATTTGATTACCCAAGATAACTCAAAACAAAATTTATCAATTACCAAAAGAAGACCAACCACGGAGGGGCGCTACAAGAATGTATAATGGGTTTAGTGGAAAATCAATTAAAAGCACAATTGAAGCAATTAGGATTAGAAATCTCAAACACCCACATAGAAAAGATTGATAAAACCCACTAACTAATAAAATTGAGTGCTCCTACTTTAGAAAAAAAACCATTAAAGTCAAAATTAACATTCAAAATCAAATTCAAAAGAAGTGCAAACCTAAAATTCTATTGTGAATTATGTTGATTTGATGTTGGATTTCCCAAACCTTAGAACCCACTTGTTGCAAAAGCTTGAATTGACCTAAAAGATGCTCAAAATGCTCAAAATTCTTAGATTGAATGCTCAAAATGACATGAATTGATTACAATGCTTCTAGGTGATTTGAAATGGAGGTAGATGGCCTTATTTCATGGATTTTCAAAAATTATCTATCAAGGGTGGAGATTAGATCTTGAGATCAATGGTTTAGATTAAATCTTGAAGATCAAGGGTTGAGATTAAGTCTTGAAGATCAAGGGTTGAGATTAATTTAGAGGTTTAGTTAACTCAAAATATCTCCATAATTATAGGGAATTGGTTGAGATATTTTTGAAAAAGAATATTCCTTAGAATATACTTTTGAGAGGGAAAATTAGATAATTAATTAATCCAAAATTATTTAATTATGTGAGGAAGATAATATTCCTTTTTGAAAAAAGAATATTCCATGTGCAAGTGGAGGGAAGAAAATTAGATAATTTAATAATTAAAAATTATTTAATTATGTGAGATAGAAGAAAATTAGATTTTTCCTAATTAAATAATTATGAAAATTATAAATAATTAGGGGGGATAGAGAAAAAATAGTAAAAAAGTGATAAATTAATTAAATAATTAAAAATTATTTTATTAATAGAGGAAATGAGGTGATTTTGAGGGAAAATGGTGAAAAGTGACGAAAATGATGAGAAATGATGGAAAATGATGAAAAATGCATGATTAATGATGAAAGTAAGAAAAATGATGAAAATGATGAAATGAGAATTTAGTGATGAAAATGCACTATTAGTGAATGTGTGATCTATGTTCAAGCATTTTTAGATGTCTATGCCCTCCACCCCATTATCATCTATAAGTTTGGAGATTGAATTCCTCTTCCTGTGCTTTAGGGCATGTAGATGGAAGAATGCAGAGTTACAGTCACATTTTTTAGCCATTGGATTTTGGACTTTTATTTCTAGAAGATCTCTTCCTTTTTAACACTTTCTAAGTCCAAGACAACTCCTTCACAATCTAGCAATTTTCCTCATTAAAATCACCATTGGCCATTTAATCCTAAATATCTTTTATATTAGTAGCAATATTATTCTTAAGGTGAAAAACATCCCCAAAGACCCTCTTATTCCAACCTTCACTTTTTTTTTTGATATTTTTGAAGTTTTGAATCACTCTAAACATAGAAAAACCCTAAATGGGATGTTCCACCAGTTAGAGATACAACCTTTAAAGTTAGGATGTGTAGCCCACATGATCTTGTACCTGAAGGAGAAGGGTCTGAAAGGGTTATAATCTTTTCAATCAAGAATGGGAGGGTTATGGTCTAACATGGTTCATGGTAGAGTGAGGAGGTTGATATTATTAATAGAATCCCAGTTAGGGGAGATCATAAACTGGTCCACTCTAACCTGGATAATGTGTTCACTAAATCTCCTATTAGTCCAAGTGAAGAGTTGACCATGGAGGTTGATTGGATTAAACTATGGATTGATATTGAAGATAAATTGCTCTTGTGACTTTATCAAGTTGATACATGTGTTTAGGTTGCTCCTTGAGTATTTTGTGGTAGTTTCCCCATTTTATCCCTTAATTGTCAATCGAGGAGTTGTAAACTTGTGAAGGGTGTTGTGGAAATCTACCTAAGGGTCGAAACTAATGAACTAAGGGGGGTGAATGCATTTAAATAAGGCACACTTCTTAATCTACAAATTTAATAAACTCCTATTTTTAATTATTGCCTTTTGATTTCAATACAATACACACACTATTGAATTCTCATTTAAACTATTAAAACTAGTATCTTAGAGTTACACAATAAACTTCTAATTCTGAACTAGGTTTGATTATGTTGTTTTTGCTTCTTGGCAGAAATTGTGACAGGAAGTACACTAGAAACTGTGACAAAAATTACAATGACATAAATTATAACAAAAAGTGTGATAACAAAAAGTAAAGTATGTTTTTGAAATAATGTGCTATCAATAGTGAACTCCAATCTACATGAACCAAATCTTTAATCCTTAAATTACTAACAAACACATTAATGAGTAATGAAATAAATCTTGGAATCGAATTAAATGTAACTATGAATAATCAAATTTGCATACAGAAAACTGAATTAGACATGACTATAGATAGTTAAATCTATGTATAGAAAAGGAAAAAAATTGAAATTGAATCACACATTCAATTACCACACTGAAACTGGAAGTAGATCACCAATTGATGCAAAGAGTGGGCCCTACCTCCTTGGCCAATTGATGATAGAAATCTAACACGTGTTTTAACTCAACTCAGTCACACATGCATATAGGAAATTCAAAATGATTTTAGAATAGCAGAGTAACTTTGCATTATCATCTATATATCATAATTCTTTAAGCTTGCACATATTTATACTAAAACAAGCACCGATAGGTTTGTATGCTTTGTTTGTGGCCTACAGCCAATAAACCATTTAAGTTTGATAAAACAACAAAACATATGTGATCTGTAATTAGAAAGTTACAAATTATTGCACTTAACTCCTAATTACAGAATTTTCTCGATCCAGACAAAATTGCGTGACTATGTTGTTTAACTATTGAAATTACAAAGGAGGTACACTTTTACACTAATTAATTAAATTAACTAATTACTAAAATAAGTAATTAGAAATTCAAATACTGAATTTAAACTAGAGAGAAAATTAGACAGAAGAGAGGAGAATAATAAGACAGGAGACAGAAGGATCACACGCAGGTTGATAACGAAGTTCGTCCAATGAGGACTATGTCTCTAGGTCCGCTTCTCAATGTTGGGACTGCTTTACTAATTTTTCCAAGCAATGATATTTCCTTGTTACAATTTCCAAGCTTCAAAAACCTGCATCAAATTCCTCACAATCTCTCTCACTTTACAATTTTGGTGTATAATAACACCTTGTAATTTTCTCCAAAATTCTCACACTAGAATCATTTCTCCAAGTAGACTTGCTTTAATAATTTCTCTTCAAGAAAATTATACCCCCTTTACAAGAAAATAAGATCCCTTTTTATACAAATTTATGTGCTAATATGGCTTTAACGATATTATTTTGCAAATATTGCATATCTCTCGTTTACAAGTAAAAATTCCAACCAATTCCCCCTAATTACATAAAAATCTCCAAAATATTTCAAAATCCGTTCAAGTAATCCTAACCCCTTTTAAAAAATAACGGCTCTTATAATTTGAGCCTTACAGGATAATCCTTCAAATATTCTAAACCCCTCCTTCTAAATCATAAAAATATGTAACCAATTATTTTAAGCTCCTTAAAATATCATAATTCATTGAAATATGAGAAAGGTGGTTAAAAGGGT
>VDFB02058570.1:0-30681 GCA_007258455.2 Sequoia sempervirens
AGTTTTATATCTCCATTCACTAAAAACACGCAACTATCAATAGAGTCACAAATATTTACCAAAGAGTCACAATTGTTCTGTCGAGTCGCATTTGTTTAGCCTAGAGTCTCATTTTTTAGATTAGCTCACATTTTCTCTATTGAAAATTGCATCTAATTTAAAAGATCACACTTGTGACATTTTGTGACGCATTTGAAAAGGTGAGCCGCAACTGTAGTCTAGAATGACACATTTTCCACTATCACAAAACTTTTACCATTGCACAGAGTTTAGAAAATCGCATCTGATATAGTCTAAGTCACAAATGCCATCACAAGTTGCATCTATTAGAAACTACACCGCAATTGTCTGATACCAACTATTGAATTTTACCAGAAACACGCAATTGATCACTAGAAAACCGCAATTGTGAAACATAACCACATCTGTCATATTTTGCGATGCATCTTCCTAAGTATTAGAAAACTAGCATTTACAGTCACAATCCAGTCGACACAGTCATACCAGTCTTTGATTTGTCTTTTCACAGTAGTCCTTGGACAAAAACCTGAAATGATTTGCTCAATTTTGCATCCTTTAGGTATCATTTAGTCCTAACTATAGTCGTCCTAATTCAAAGTTTTAGTTTCATCATAGACTACATATTATCTTTAGATCAAAGTTTTAGGAAGGTCACTTTTACAAACTTTAGAATAGGTCCACTTTCTACACTCTAGAAAAATCATAGCATTGATGAAATTTATCATTGAACCTAGTCTTTTCATGATATCTTTTTCCTATAGAGTCCTCCTAGCTCATCAGTCTAGTTAGGAAACTCGCCTTATCATTGATCTTAGTCCTACATTGGTTCTTGGACATATCTAAATTGACACCTTGGTTATACTTTAGGTAGTTGGTACCCTCGTCTCAGGTTTACAAAATTGATTACCTTAGAAGCTTGCTTAGAATTTGGATATTTAGATATTGTCATTCTAGACTAGCATCATCTTAGACATTTCTTATTTTGCATTCAGAAAATCCCAAAAATATAAACTAGATTCATACTATCCATAGACGTAGTTTTGCATTCCTTGCATATTGAGCTTATCTTACATGGTTGAAACTAGGTCTAAGAGAAAAGAGAGATAAAAGATGTTGAACCCAAATGAATTCATCAATCCATTCTCATTGAGACCTCACATGAATTTTTTGGAAAAATTCACCACTAGAGACCCTCAAGGACACATTGGATCGGAAGACATAAAGGCTGTTGCACAAGACCCTGAGTTTGCCTCTTTTGTAGATGAGTATCTAGCAAATGATTTCCAATGCTACTTAGCCAAA
This sequence comes from Sequoia sempervirens, assembly GCA_007258455.2. Lineage (NCBI taxonomy): Eukaryota > Viridiplantae > Streptophyta > Pinopsida > Cupressales > Cupressaceae > Sequoia > Sequoia sempervirens. Next base: position 1,324 of record VDFB02058570.1, read on the forward strand.
TTTTTAGCTGAAGGTGCTACCTTACCTATAGGATTTGATATTAGCACCTTACAAACTCAACCTACACAAGGGATAAATGCAATAACTGCTAGTACCTCTATACCCTAGGTTAGTACAACAATACCATCTAGCATACCTACAAAGAGTACGATAGTCCATACATCTCCATTCAGGGCATCATCCTCCACTCCCTTCTATCCTCTTGTTGGGAACAAAAGATCAAAAATGTTAGTTTCTACACCAAATGTTAGGGTCACCGGTACCATACCATAGTCAACAACCATACCTAGTGTTCATGTCGCTAGTACTATACCACATAATACATAGATAGGAGGAATTCCCTCTTTCCAATATGGCAATCAGAATCCATTCTCCCAGATTAGCAGACAAAATCCATTCTCCTAGATTGGCAGTCAAAATCCATTTACACAGATTCTGAATCAGAATCCATGCTCATAGATTCCAAGTCAAAACCCATTCACATAGATTTTGAATCAGAACACATTCAAACATTATGAATCCAAATCCATATAAAATACCAACATTCAATCAAAACCCATCACAAGATGTTGGATTTCAGAATACATACATAGATCTACATAATCCGCCCAACACATCATTAACCTAGGTTGACATCTTGTAAACACAAATGCATGCACTACAAACACAAATGGATAACATGGTGGTGTCAACTAAGAAAACCATTTCAAAAAAGGACATATGCCCATTTCCCTTTGATAAGTCATTGGACATGACACCTTTCCCTCACGGGTATGTCATATTGAATCTTCCTAAGTATAATGGCAAATGAAATCCGATAGAACATATAAGGGAATTTTCTACCATGTGCATGTAGATGTCACTTATGACCCCACATATCTTATGAGACTATTTCTAAGAAGTCTTGAAGGAATTTCACTCAAGTGGTTTTCAGGTCTTGACTATGGCATGAAATCATGGGGTGAACTGGCTGAGAAATTTGTTGAGCAATTCTCCTTCAAGACCACGAGATAAATATAGAAACCTTGTGTCACACAACACAAGATAAAGGAGAAAATTTCATCACTTTTTTCCAATGATGGAGGACTATAGTTAGCCAGTGTCCTGTCGAGATACCTGAAAAACAAAAAGTCACTATGTTCCAGGAAAACTTTAATGCAAAAATTAAGGAGTAACTTAAGGGTACATTGTCACACATCCTTTTCAGAACTAGTGGAAAAATGGGTTATAATAGAAAAGGATCTCATTGAAAAAGGAGAACTTAAGACACTGACATCCAACATAAATCCAATAGTGCAAAACACCCCCAATGACAAACAGATTTTGGTCTCAGAACAAAAATGTTACCAATGATGGGGTGGTTGATGCTAAAAATGTACAAGCAGGACCAATCATCACATTATGAGGAATTAACTCTTCTTCCAACATGCTTAACGTTTTCACTCAACCTCCCAACATAGTCCAAAATACTCAACGTCTGCAACAACAAAGGAGGTTTCAAAAATGTGAGTTCACTCCCTTAGGGGAACCCATCGAGTCTGTATTCAAACAACTATTGCAACACAATCTTATACAACTTCAAGAGACAAGACAATATGATCCAAGACAATTTAAACCAGTTTGGTGGGATGAAAATTCCTTTTGTGATTATCATAGAACTAAGGGACATAACCTACCAAATTGTTGCCAACTAAAAAATATCATACAGGATCTTGTCGAAAAGAGAACTATTGAAGTTAGCGGATAGAAACAAAAGTCATCAAACACTGATCATCAAGTCTTTTTTGATCCACTACATGACCATGGGAAAGGAAATGTCCCTAGTTTGAGTAACAAAACCAATATGTGATCCAATTATGCAAATATCAAGCATGATTATTGTGCTATCCAAATGTTTAACCTATCTTAAGCAACTAAAATGCAATGGAAAAACATAAGGAAACACCTCAATATTAGCCTAAGAAATTTGTAAAAGCAAAGAGGAAAAGTATAAAATGATGCTAAATAGATATACCTCCCTTTTGCAGTGTAAAATCCTTGGTTGGCCCTTGATTTTGATTTTGATTTGATTTGTATGCTCCTTGATGGCTCTTGATATGACTAAATGAAAGATTTGACTATGTGCTTGAATGCAAATGCAAATGGATGAAATTAATGGCTAGATGAGTGCACAAAATGGCAGCATTTAGTTGCAAAATGGCTAAGTGTTCTTTTTTAAATGCCTTAGATGAGGGGGTATTTATAGAGAAACTTGAATTCTCTAGAGAACCTAAATTGGCTGGGATTTAGCCAACAAGCGCCGCTAATGAAGCGGCTGTTGTGCGGTGTGTGAGTTGAGGACCTTCACAAGCCCCTCATATTTTGACATGTGGAATGTGAGATGCAATATGGGTGAGATGATGTGTAAGGGTGATGCAGCGTAGAGGCATACAAGGAGGAATATGTACCTTTGGAAGTACATTGAGTATTAAGAAAGAATTTTTGAGGAATAAATGTGAATTAAAAAATCTCACATGCTTGGGAGAATCCAGTGGATGCTGAGAGTGGCTCAAAAAGGTGGGAGTTTGCAACATGTGACTTGATGTGACAAGTCAAAGGTTCTAGAAGATGCATGGGAAAAGAGGATTCTAGGAGGAATAAAAGTGAATTAAAAATTCACATGGGGAAGAGAGGAGCCTAGGGTGAATAAAAAGGAATTAAAAATTCCTTGGGGGATGGGGAGAGTTGACCAAGGCACTAATTAGGCTTAACTAATCAGTAATTAGAAGATAATTAGGGGGTTAATGAGGATGTTTCACCTGCAAAAGTTGAGGATGGACACATCCCACCGGGCGATTATGCATGCACATTCTTAATGAAGAGATTAGGAGATGGACAGATTAGATGAAACACATGTGAGGAATTATTTATTTAATTCATTTATTTTGAAAGAGGATTAGAGGGTAAGCTATTTAATTACAATTAAATACCCAGGGATTTTGAAAAATTAAGGATACACTCTCAAATAATAGTAATATTACTTAATTAACTCAGATAAGAGGATGTTTAGATGAAAAGTGATAAATTTGGATAAATTAAGTGTCCAAATTTGGATGTCTACAATTATAATAGTGGCAAAATCATTAATCACCTTCACACTGCCAATGAGAATATCAATACCATTACCATCAATACAACTCTCGAGTGTGTTGTCAACACTCATCATACTAAGATCACTATCCAAGGTCCTCCATCACAACAAACCCCACAAACTTCCAAGTTGCACTATAACTTGATAAATTAGGGAAGACCCCCACCCAAATCTCCATCTTGGAACTATTATGTATCTCCCTTGAGCATCGATTTGTTTTAGACAAAGCTTTAAAAAGCACCACTGTCCCTAATGATCTCGATGTCAATCATTTCCAGGAAATGGTAAGCTACTTGACCAATAATCATCATGCCATGTTCTCCAAACAATACTACGCAACTGAAAAGATAAATCATAATGACCCTTTACATCATGAAGTCCTTGTTGATGACACCAAAGTTAGACGAGTTTTGGTAGACAGAGGAGCATGGTTAAATCTATGCACTTTAAAAATAATTAAGGCATTAGGTTTCTCAGAGGCATGTGTAGACAACCAAAAGTATTGTCATGAAGGCTTATGACGATGAGGAACAAAAATAAAAGGGGGTGGTAACACTTCCTATCAGAATTGGTCCTGTAGTAATGGAGACAAAATTCTAGGTCTTGGATCTCACCCTTCCATACAACCTTCTCCTAGGCAGACCATGGATCCATGCCATGAAAGCAGTCCCTTCCACGTATCATCAATGTCTCAAACTCCCTTACAATGGAACTGAAATATCAATAGATGGTGACCCTGATCCATTCCAATATTGCACCAATCTAAAAGAGATACCCCAACGCAAAGTGCCAATAAACCAAGAGGCTTCATCATCCAATTCATCTCACTATGTCAATCCATCCACTCTCACTAGAACATCCACTTCACCTTCATTTCCTACCTCTCCTGGGTTGAGATACAAGATAAGGGTTGTGGAGAATATTATATGAAGACATCTTATTGTGTTAGCCATTTGATTCCTCCTAAGTCATACGGTTTACCTACACTAGATAGGATACAATCTATGGTCACTACTCACATTCCTCCAACAACAACTTTCACTAAATGGGGAGAATTAAGAAAAGAAGCCGTAAATATAGAAGATGTCACCTCCTGACTATATAGGGAAGAAAATGAAGAACCTTTCTCACTTTCTCACATTCCTACAAGTCTATATGGAAAAGGTTTCACAATCATGCATAGCAAGGCATATAATAGACATAGTGGTTTAGGCTTAAATCAAGATGGGAGGATTGAACCAATCTTTGTTTCTCAATGGCCAAAAGGCTTAGGGATTGGGTTTTAACTGATTCAGATTGGCGTTCCTAGTACCACATCACCCTTAATCGAGGAAGTAAGTTCTTCAAACGATATTGAGACATCTCACGAACCATCTAACCAACACTACTGTGACTCCCCCAACTCAAACGAATATGAGTGGGATACGCTATCCTCCACCTCTTCCATGAACCTTGACGATCTATTTGGAGAACTTGACCTAATGTTGAAATCCTCACCAAATCCATTAAATTCCTATCCTCCAAAGAATATGACAAAAGAGGAATGGTTTAAACATTACTATTGGGAATCTTGATCCTACCTCTTGGCAACCTGATAAATCTGTTTCAGATAACCAAACCTTGGCATTAGGCCCACCTCTCAATCCACTTAGATCTAAATTGAAGAGAAAAAAGGACTTGGTACAATATTTTTTGTCACCATATGAACAACTCAGTCCTTACCTTGACCCCCTTGAACTTTGACAACTTTGACGATAACATGCCTTTAGCTTATCCCCAACTCATTGATTGGGACCAACAAGACACACATGTCTTAGACATTTTTGAGAATGATGAAGCAATTGTTGAGTTCCTGGGACTGAGATAAGGCATACCTAGTGCTGATCACAAGGATGGTTTTACCATTGACTTGGACAACAAAGCATATTTTTGTGAATATGTTCAACCCTCCAGTCGCAAAAATGAGAAAAAGAATAAAAAAGATAAAAAAGATGAGTCTCTAGGTGAAAATTGGAAGGCACCTCTAGACAATGAAAAAGAAAAAATAAAGGAATCATTCGAAGGCAAAAACCTCTCTGAGGCACCTAAGGATGGAGGTTTGAACATTATCCCCTTTGCACAGGAAAAGTCACCCATGCTCATTGAAGAATTAGTATAAGTCAACATAGGCACAAAAGAGAATCCTCAATTGGTTTATTTTGCAGCGTCATTGACAAAAGAAGAGTAGCCAGAATTCTGCAACTTCTTCACATAGAGACAGATAAATTTTTCCTCTAATAGGAAGTCTTAGAATCCTATAGACATTCTCCAAAATAACTGTAGCCTCTCTAGTAGGAAGGTGAAACAAAGAGGTCTCTGAGTGCCACCGCTCGCATAACACCGTTAGTAGACCCCGGTTTTCCCGAATGATGGGCATGTCTGTCACACGGAGGAGACCCAAATTCCATAAGAACCATTTCTCTATGCTCTGCAAACTATCCCGAAAGCAAAAAGTCAATGGTCTTGACTCTCGTGTATACACAGGGTCCAAAACAACCTGTAATGGCATTATACATACCCTATGTCAGAATCAATCACCTATCCTAATGCACAATGACAAAATCAAATGCTATCAAATGTGTCATTAATTTGCAATTGCATTACAAGAAACAAAATGCGTCATAAAATTTCACATGTGTCATTTTAAATCACAACTGCATATAGAAATATCAAATGTGAGTCAAAATAAAATGCGACTTATTACATCTATGCATACAAAAATCCATCATAAATGAAAATGCGATGCAATACTTACAAATGCGTTGAACTATTTTTACATGCATTGAACACAAAGCACATGTGTTTATTCTAAATGCAAATGTGTAACTCTTTCTCATATGTGTCCAAACAAAAAATAAATGCATCAAACTTTTAAACACCTACATGCTAAGTATCCTACGTGATTTTACAAATGCGTTGATCTGCATGCAGATGTGTTGATTATGTATTCACATGCGGATTTTCAATAAAGTGATGCATAACAAAAAATGCAAATAAATGCATAAAAGAGCACGAAAACCAAAAATTCAAAAGTCAAGATCTAAGTACATACCGAGGGGTCCATGTCGACCGGCCACCTGAAGGTCTGAATCCTGTATGCTCGATGGTGGGTGTGTGGAATAGGAGACATCTTCACTGAGGGTGTAGAGCAAAAATCTGAAATTTTGAAGCTATGTGGGTAAAAATGAATGGGTTTTTACCCCATTTTCTATTTATATCTAGGGTTTTAGTGGCATTCCTTTCTACTGGCCGCGTCAACTTCCAATTTCAATCAGCTTGTACACATCCCTAACACTTCCAACTTCAATTTTTTCAACTCCATTACATTTCTAGCTATCAAATTGACTAATCGAGACTATTTCCAAGATTTTTCAAAATTTTCAAAAATTTGTCAATTCTCCCGAGGGGGCATACCTTCACCTGTTTTACACTGGGGCATGACTGGGTTTACACCTGGGCATGACTGGGGCATATTTTTATCGATTTTCTTTGACACAATGCCAAAATGGCATTTTATCAAAGAGGGGCAAATGTAGACACCGAAATCTAGTCTAAGCCTGCGAATTCAATTTCTTCATAATTTGTATTTCTATGGTCATGATTAAATAATGTCAATTATTTAATTATTTTCTAAAAGTCTTCATTTCATTTATTAATTAAATAATCCTAATTATTTAATTAATTCACACTTTTCTTTATTCTATCTGATTAATTAAATAAACGCTTTTTACTTAATTATGTTACTAATTAACCTTATCCTTCTTGTCAAATTAAATAAATTCTTATTTAATTTACCCTTTATCATATGTCAACTATAATTAAATAAAGCCTTTATTTATTTAATTATTTATTTAATCCCTTCATCACTTAGTTAAATAAATCTTATTTATTTAATTATTCTTCAAATATCAAATCTTGAATTAAATGAATTATTTAATTCATAAATTCTATTTTAACGCATTCCTCTATATTTAGATAATTGTGTAAGTTATCTAAGTATTCACTTTGACTCAACTCGAGATCTATTTAATTCGGTCAGTTAACTCTTGATTTAATGTCTGAGTTGCTTTCTCAAGTAATCTCATTGTCATATCATTCAATCATCTAGTTCTAACTCGTTTGTGTGTACATGCGTATTAATTAAATATCTTTATTTAATTAATTAAATCTTGTGTGTGCGTTTGAATAGAGCATTTCTTTAATCCTATCTCTATCTTTGTCATGCAAAGACTATTCTTTTGTTTTCGAATACCAAACTCAAAGATTAAATCATTTATTTAATCTTTATTTGTATTTCTAGTTTTTATCACTCATGTCACTACTAATAGTTATCATAATGCAAGTCTAATATTTTGATCTGAACCATTCGTCGATCTTTTGATCCTGTCATGTCATTTGAATGATCAATTTTCTATAAATTGACCTGTCCTTCATCATTTTCATCACTCCCAAAATCTGATGACTTTTGGAAGCATATCTATTATTTGAATCTTTGATATTTTACTAAATCATTATCATAGGCTATACTTGCACAAGAGAAATCTAAGGGAAATTATACTACAATGAAAAAATAGAGAAGGGAAATCGAGGTTATACATGGAATTATGTAGATATTGGGTAAGATTGTTCAATTTATTTATGTTTTAGCTTTCCTTTGCTCTCTGTTGTTTAGCTTAGATTTCATTAGAGCTTTGATTGCATTGTTGTTTTCTTTTAACCTTTCATTGCATTTTCTAGATGTTACACATATGCTTCAAATTATGACACATCTACTATGAAAATACACATAATTTACTTATACCTTATATTTCTATGGATGACACATATTATGTTTAAATTACATGACATAACACTTATGATTCAACATGTTTCTCATATCATACTTCACCTAGTCCTACTTCTAATTTTTATGCCTTTGTTATGCCACAAAATAGTCATACACAAAATAATTTATGGACCCTTCATGAAATTTGGTTTGTAGGTTTTTTTCAACCTACTCTGCATTTTAAATTAGGTTTTGTACCATTTTGGCATGTGTGAGGGTGTTATCTCTCAAAACTCAAATTTAGAGACCTAGAGGGCTAATTAAGACTAATAATTGTCCATTTTGAAGGGTATATATTTCATATTTTAGGTTTCCATTATAGGATGAGTTGTATCTCCATAAAGGTTATCTAAAAGTGCATTTATATTCCCAATAACCTCCATAAAAATTATTGTCACATCATATTTTTCCTAAAATAAAGCTAAAAATGGGCTAAATAGGCCATATGTTGTGTTTCATATGTTGTGAGGAAAAACCAACTACACCAAGACATTCAAGAAAGTGGGTTAATGTTAGGGAAGGACATTTTTTTCCCAAGACACCTAATCATTTCAAGCTACGTTATTTTGGCACAATCTCTTAAGAGCCCTAAATGTAAAAAAATATCAAACTATGACAAACTATTTCTTAGAATCCATGGCACCTACAATTTTTTTGTCTGAACCCACAAATTCACATAGGTTATTGACGTAAGAGCATCTGAGTCCATGCGTAATCCTCTATCACCCAAAAATATTGTTGTGAAACTTCAATTTGATTTCATGAGAAACATCTTATAGGCATGTTGATTTGTATTAGCTTTGGTTCCTTGCTTTTGTCTCTCTCCAAATTAGAGTAATTTGGACTCTTCATATATTATAATGTTTGTTTTCAATCAAGCAATATTATTATGGATATAAAAGGATTTCTATAAATAAAAGGGATAAAATAAAGAGCAATTGAAAAAACATGGGAAGTTGAAAAAGATAAGAAGAATTGGAAATGAACATGGTATCGATTAAATATATACAAAAAAAAAATAGTTCCATCAGGGGGGAAAGGTTGTAGGAAGAGTACTAGGAAGGGAGACAAGGGTGGCATCGAGCAATGTAAGGTACAAAGCCTTCATCGATGCCAGCCTGAAGACTAAATAGAAAATTGTGCTACATGAACAGGAAGATATTAACACCATGAAAGAGAGAAGGGGTGTTGGGGAGAAAAGACAAAATCAATCTCATTAAGTCATGCCTAAAGGAGGAGACATAGTATAGTGTATAAAAGGCATGTATGAATCTATGATGGCAGTTTGTTAATCTGTGAGCAAAAAAAAGAAAGCTCATGTGAAAAAGAGGTGATTGAATGGGAATGGTTGATTAGTGAGAACTCTTAAGCCATATGAAGTAGGAGTTGAGTCATCTTAAGAGTCAACAGGATATGTGTGGAAGCAAATAAAATGGTGACTTGTTGGGGCTTTTGTAAATCAGAAGGTGTGCGACTAACAAGAGATAGAGTGGGGAAGGTAGTGAAGTGAAAACGAGTCGAGAAATCCCCCTCATACCTACGCCATGGGAAGTAGTGACATGTTGTGTCGAAGATAATGATGGGAGGTGCATACATTCTATTGGAAGATTCAAATGAATACATAATATTTAGAAGAAGAATATAAAGTGCAGATCATGCCTAGATATATAAAGAGCAGTGTCATGGGTTGTAGGAAAGGATAAACTCATGAGGTTGTGTTGATATGGAGTGTATAGTTGTTTGTTTCGATTTTGGCCAAACTTGACATTAAAATTAAGTTTTTATGGACATTCACTTTCTTACACCTATAACAAACCATTAAGGTTTTGAAGATGAATAAAACTAGTTATTTGTTAGATATTTTGTGTAGATTTTAATTATATTTTAAAAAAAAAATTAAAAAAAAATTGTGAATCATTTTATGTAATTTTTAATAACTTATTTTTTCTACTAATCAACATTTTAAAAAAGTGATGTTCACTTTGGCGCACATAACTCTTTTTATAGATAGGATAAAATTCTGATTTTTAAAATGCAATTTTTTCACACCAATATCTAGGGGATGGATATTTTCCATAATTTTTGTTACATATTTTTTATTCATTTTCCAAGTCATAATAATTGTTTTAATGATTGTACTTTAAGCACTTTTAACTTTTTATTCATTTGAATTAACTTATTCTCTTTTTGTTGGAATAAGGACATCAATACCTAGGGAACATGTATTTTTTAGAATTTTTTTCTCTATTTTTCTATTTTTGCGTATGTGTGAAATAAAGAACTTGATGTTCATTGAAAATCCTACACTCACAAGAAATAAAAAATAAATATAATAATCAAATTAAACATATTTAAAATTATACTTTTTAGGGAAGATTATAATAAGACTTTGTTGAAAACATAAATTTTAAATGATTCCTTTGATCTTGAAAAGATAAATCAAAAGTGGTTTTATCTGACATTTGATACGATGTGAGAACTACGATTATAGGTATGGTTAAATCTATACAAGAGTTCTATCCAAGGGGTTTTGACCTATTGGGGTTTATTCTCTTTTGAATTCATTTAAGTGATTTAAAGTCATAAATCATTGTATTTTTCTTTAAAATATAGCGATTTCAAAACATCCAGAGACCCAAAAAATGTAACCCCATTATTGTGGGACCAGGGGATAAATAAAACGGTGAAAACTTACCAGGAAGTTAGAAAATGATACAAGAAAATTGGAAATGAACATGGTATCAATTAAATATATACAAAAAAAAAAGTTCCATCAGGGGGGAAAGGTTGTAGGAAGAGTACTAGGAATGGAGACAAGGGTGGCATCGAGCAATGTAAGGTACAAAGCCTTCATCGATGCCAGCCTAAAGACTAAATAGAAAATTGTGCTACATGAACAAGAAGATATTAGCACCATGAAAGAGAGAGAAGGGGTGTTGGGGAGTAAAGAAAAAACCAATCTCATTAAGTTGTGCCTAAAGGAGGAGACATAGTATAGTGTAGAAAAGGCATGTATGAATCTATGATGGCAGTTTGTTAATCTGTGAGCAAAAAAAAGAGAGCTCATGTGAAAAAGAGGTGATTGAATGGGAATGGTTGATTAGTGAGAACTCTTAAGCCATATGAAGTAGGAGTTTTCATCTTAAGAGTCAACAAGATATGTGTGGAAGTGAATAAAATGGTGACTTGTTGGGGATTTTGTAAATAAGAGGGTGTGTGACTAACAAGAGATAGAGTGGGGAAGGCAGTGAAGTGAAAACGAGTCGAGAAATCCCCCTCATACCTACGCCATGGGAAGTAGTGACATGCTATGTCGAAGATAATGATGGGAGGTACATACATTCTATTGGAAGATTCAAATGAATACACAATAGTTAGAAGAAGAATATAAAGTGTAGATCATGCCTAGATATATAAAGAGCAGTGTCATGCGTTGTAGGAAAGGATAAACTCATGAGGTTGTGTTGATAGGGAGTATATAGTTGGAATGACTAGACAAAAAGAAGGGGAGAGTTGAATGAGGTTACATAGAATAAGAGAAAGTGGTAGACAGGTGCAGGGATGGGGTACTGGCCAACATATAGGTGAGGAGAAAATAAGAGAAAACTAGGAATTGAGGAAGAGATGTGCAACACCAAGAGGTTCGTATATGAGGAGTAAGAAGGAATAATGAGTTGATATTTGTAACACAAATTAAACTTGTAGCTTGTAATTTCCTATAATTTGTAATGGTGAAATCACTTAATATTTGTATTTCAATTTTTTTTTTCAAATTTAAGCATTTTTGTGTAATTGGAAATCAATCCAAATCAACAAATGTAATTGTCAGTTTAAGAATTAAATTGGTCATAGAGTGGTCTGTAATTTGTGTATTGCAAATTTGGATGAGAAATTGATTGTGAGTGGTCTTCTTCATCAATTAGAATCAGAGCCAGAGGATCTAAACATGCAGATAGAGCGTTGAGAGAAAGGTGATTCACACGAGGATCTATGGGTGAAGAGGGAAGTGAGAAGAGGTTTCAGGGGACAAGCATATCGCAAAACGTGAGCCAGTTTATGACAGAACCTTGTGAATAGTGGAAGCGTGAGTGAATTCCAAAAGTACCAATACAGATGTAGAGTCTTGGAAATTGAGGGTTGGAAGGCACAAAATTGAAGTGTGAGTGAGAATCTCAAAATCATCATTGCAGGTGAGAAGATTCCTAAAATATTGAGAGTAGAAAATGTAGAGAAAAGTGTTGTGTGATGGTTTATTGCCGATGAAGTGGAATCTTCATGAGAATCAAGGTACAATTACAACATGGAGGTTGTAAGGGTAGAGTTGTAGAGGAGTCGAGAGAGAAATGAAATGGTTGTCTTAATGTGAAGACAAAAAAAAGGCATAGTCATTGGACAATGTGTATGAACTTATAGGTTGTGACTTTTAATATATAGCTAGGTGCTGGGAAATCTCGATCATCTCAAATAAGCATCCAATATTTATAGCATTTTCGTTAACTTTAATTTTAATTAGATTGCCTCAAAAATATGTACAACTATGTCACAAAGTGGAATCAAACACAGTTCATTTCCCACATTAATCCTTTTGAGAGAAGCACATGTAAACTCAAGTTCAACAACTTGTATAAATAGATTCAACAAACAAAACCATCAAACATGAAAGATGGTATAGAAGATTAGAACACATAGATTTACATGGGGAAAACCATTTCGGGTAAAAAACCTCACACTCCCAAAGATCTGAGCCATTGTATTATTCAACAACAAATAGAGTTACAATACAATCTCAGGCTCATATCCTTTTCACAGAGGTTACATCTTGTTTCATTCTAGAGATAAACTAGCAACAACCCTATTCTAATTCCCTCTCCCTTCTTTTATTTACATTTCTTTGATCAACCTCTCAATCCATTAAAAATAGAGAGAGAGGTTTCACAATCGAACCACAAAGAGAGAGAGAGGAGTCACCTCCTTTAGAACAGTACTCTATTTTTTGCAACCAACCCCCAAACGATCCTGTATAATAGCTTTATCCTAACTCAGAACCATTCAGTTCATCTTCTACAGTTAGATCAACCGTCAAACTATGTTGGACAATGAACAATCTCCTCCAACTCATCATGTTCCTCAAATGATCAATTGACACATCAACAAGTCAACAAAGTCATCATTCCTTCAACCGAGTTGATCTTCACTTCCATCGGCCTGACTTTGTCTATCAATCATAGGCACGCCAATCTCCAAAGTCTCACCGATGTCTCTATAATCCTAACATCTCAACCAAGCCTATCAACAAGACAACGTCAATCGACAGGAGTTCATCATGTCACATCGAATGCATTGATTTCATTAAGTTCAACCACCTTTCAAACCATCTTGTTTTCCCAGATTACCCGATATAATTATGTCAACATGTTCAATTGGTTAGGTGAATTCCAAGGAATGCGTCTATTTATTTTGTAGGGCAACTGATCATTGTAGGATACACTACTTCGACACAGTCTCTTAAGAGCCTTAAGTGCAAAAAATTGTCAAACTATGATAGACTATTTCTTCCAATCCATAATACCTAAAATGTTTCTTTCTAAAATTACAAGTGCATGTAAGTTCCCTAAAAAAAATCTCTCATTTTTTAAATCACCAATCTATTTGACCACGTCGACAATATTTTAGAAGCTACAAAAAAACATCATTATGTTTAGTGAAAAATCGTTCGCAACCATATTTTGTGTTTCATGCATTGTGGGGTTGAAAGGACTACACCGAAACATTTGAGTGGGTAGGTGAATGCTAAGAAAATTCATTCTCTGAGAAAATTGATTGTTTTCGGCCACACTATTTTGGGCAATCTCTTAAGAGCCCTAAGTGCCGAAAATTCCAAACTATGAAAAAATATTTCTTGTAATTTTGGGTACCTAAAAAATATTATTCTGAAATTAAAAATGCACATAGAATCCCTCCACAATAACCTCTCTCATTTTTTAAATCACCAATCAATTTGACCATGGTAATAATGTTTCAAAAGTTATAAAAAACATCATATGTATTCAGTAAAAAGTTATCGACAACCATATTTTATGTTTCATGTGTCATGGGGATAAACTAAATATTCCAACACATCTAGGTGCATGGGTGAATGCTAGGTAATTATTCTATTCATTCCCTAGGACAACCGATTGTTCTAGGCTACACTATTCCAGCACAGTCTTTTAAGAGCTCTAAGTACAAAAAACTTCCAAACTATGACAATTTGTTTCTCAAAATCCATGGAACCTATGCATGTTCATCTAAAATTACAAGTGCAAGTAAGGTCCCTCCACAATAACTCTCTCAATTTTTTAAATCTCTAATCCATTTGACTGTCCTAGCAATGTTTCAAAAGGTGGAAAAAGCATCATTTACGTTTAGTGAAAAGTTATTGATAGCCATATTTTATGTTTCATATGTTGTGGGGTTGAACTGACAATAAAAACACATTTTAGTTGGTTGGGGATAATTAGGTTAGGCCTCTATTAATTTTTCAAGACAATCGATCATTCTAGGCTACACTATTCCAACATAGTCTCTTAAGAGCCCTAAGTGCAAAAAACTGTCAAACAATGACAAACCATTTCTCATAATTTATGGAACCTACAAATGTTTTTTCTAAAATTATAGGTGCATGTAGGTTCCCAGCTCGATAATAACTTATCAATTTTTTTTAAGTATCTAATCCATTTGATCGTGGTGACAATGTTTTAGAAGTTACAAAAAGCATCGTTAGCAGCCATATTTTGTGTGTCATGAGTCATGGGACTGAAATGACTACACTAACATGTTAGAGTGGTTATGTGAATTCTATGGAAATCCCTTTTTCATTCCCGAGGACAATTGATCATTTTGTGCTACACTATTCCATCGCAATCTCTTAAGAGACCTAAGTGCAAAAAACTGCCAAACATAACATACTATTTCTCGCAATCCATGACACCTATAAAAATTTCCTATAAACTTAAAGGTTCACATAAATCCCCTCCATAATAAATTCTCTCAATTTTTTAAATATCCAATCCATTTGGCTATGGTGACAATGTTTCAAAAGTTACAAAAAACATCATTTGTGTCAAGTAAGAAGTTATTGACTTGACCATATTTTGCATTTTGTGCATCATGGTGTTGAAATGATTGTTCCAATACGTCTATGTTGGTGGGTAAATGCTAGGGAAGGATTTTTTTCATTCCCTAGGATAGCCAATTATTCCAAGCTACATTATTCCATGTAGTCTCTTAAGAGCCCTAAGTGAGAAAAACTACCAAACTATGATAGACTATTTCTCACAATCCATGGCACCTACAAATGTTCCATATAAAATTACAAGTGAAATTAGGTTCTCTCCACAATAAAATCTCTTAATTTTTTAAATCTCTAGTCTATTTGACCGTGGTGACAATATTTTAGAAGTTGGGAAAAACATCATTTGCATTTAATGAAAAGTTGTTAGCAGTCATATTTTATGTTTCGTGTGTCATGTGGCTAAACTAACTATGCCAACATGCCCCAGTGAGCGGGTAAATGCTATAAAAGGCCCTATTTTGTACCCCATTTGTCTCGATCATTCTAACTATTTAGCATATTCTCTTAAGAGCCCTATGTGTAAAAAATTGTCAAACTCTGATAGACCGTTTATTAGAATATGTGGCACCTACGAATGTTTTTTTTAATCCAAAAAATTAATTTAGGATCCATCCATAATAAAATATCACACTTTTTATTATATATCTAGACCATTTGATGGTGGAAACAATGTATAAAAAATTGTAAAAAGCATCATTTGTGTTCAGCTAAAAGTTATTGAGAGCCATATTTTGCATTCTTCATCTTGTGGGGCTCAATCGATTGTGTGAACCCATTGGTGTTTGTGGGTGAATGTTAGGGGAGGCCTTATTTTTCACTCCAATTATATCAAAAATTTCAAGCTACACTATTTTTGTGTAGTATCTTAAGAGCCCTAAGTGCAAAAAATGTCAAACTATGATAAATTGTTTCTCAAAAATTGTGGCATCTATGAATGTTCTTTCTAAACCTATAGGTGGATATGGGGTTCCTCTATAGTATACTATCTTGATTCTAGTCAAATATACATTTTTTAACCATTCCAAAATGAATGCATTCTTGCAAAAAACATCAGTTGAGAGTAATGTAATAGTAAAATAGTTTTTTCATTCTATGTGTCATGGGGCACAACTGATAATGCTAACATGTCAATATGGGTGGTTCAATCCCTCGAAACAACTAGATTCTTATTTTCTCATGGACAACCTAGGGTTATCCTATATATGACTATTATAACACTACTCTTTATGGCTCTACAATAGTCACAATTAACTAATTTTCATTTTTGTGTGGATATAATGACAACCCATTTCTAGATCTTAGTGTGCACTAACTACTCTTTATTGTTGCATGTTATTTTCAAGGGGGTAAAATTTCATGAATGTGTTGTAATTCAGTATGCTTTGTGTGAGCATGAAATAATGGATTCTCAAACATCTTCAACACACTTTGATTATCACAATACATAATCAAGAGATTAAGTTGTGGGTAACAAACTATAAGTCATATTACTTTACATGTTACTTCAACAACTAATTTTTACTCGACTTTAGTGGATGACAATGCAACATTAGGATTCTTTTTATAACTCCAAGAAATAATAAAAATAATAATATTGAAGTAGTAACCAAGGGTTGATTTCTTAGAGTCTATGCAACCTACCAAAAATGAATATGAAAAATCAACAAGTTTAAAATCTTCTAATCCAATTACTTTGAAACTAACCCATTACTTTATTTTGGATGAATCATGAATGGAGACAAGGTTCCAACTACAACAAACATGTTTGGACGATTAGTAGTCAACTAAATTAAATTTCCTAGCAAATTCTTACATAGTGTTTCATCAATTATTTTATGATTTGATTCTTTAATCAACTTAGTTTGTCCAAGGAAAAATCATTATTATACTCAACACTAGAAGATTAATTCCAAATAATATCTAAAATTTTAAAGATCATATATAATGAAATATTAATTAAAACTCCTATTGCATGCTTACTATAAGTTTTCCATTGTAAAAATGTCATCTTTGTGACAAATTTCCTAAAACAACCATATCATGACAAAAATTTAACTATGTACTTAATGGCTTCACATGAAACTGTGGTTACTATTTTCAACCTAGAAAATAATCTATCACAACCATGTTTTGCACAAAGTTTTCATTGAACTATAATTTAAAGCCTCTTTTGATAACATAATTGATGTTCTCAAAACCTTAAAGACAAATCTTTCTTCTTCATGTGTGACCTTCAAAAGGCATTTTTCTTAATATTTTATCTCATTGGCTCTTTAATACTTAACATTCCAATGCTCAATAATGACCATATGTCAACAAACTAAAATATTAACACAAAGAGCATGCATCTCCATGTCATTAAATAATTTACAATAAATAGCAACTTTATTCAAAATGACTAGGAACTCAATCGTTATTTTCATGGTGGGTATCTTTGATACATACACACAACACCACTAATACTTTGTGGATCTACTCTTAAGTTCTTCATGCAACATAACGGTACATAAACATGAAAATTAAAAACTCATATTACACACATGTGACTTGAAACAAAGGTGATTGAAACATTCCCATAGGTCAAAAACTAAAACCAAAGTATATTGTAGAATAAAACGTTTAGATCTTAATTAGTACAACTTGGAACCATTAAAATATATTAACCTAAAAATAATGCAAATTCAAAAATATATTGGTAACAATTAAACTAAGACATCATGCATATTCTTTTCATGGAATAAAAATTAGAACATAAGCATTCTTATGTCCCAAATTCTATAAATCTATAAATACTTGATAACTATAAGTCAAAAACTAGAGACTAATGAACAAATATCTAACCATTATTAAAAGAATGTAGGAAAATCCAAAGTTGTATCATTTGGAAAACCCTTGAGAATACAATTTTGTAAAACATTTTTCCAAAAATTTGTAAAAAAACTGTATATTTTATTAAAAAAATATCTACAAAACACCTTGCATGTAACATAAGCCACACACACAACTACGATGCAAATATGAACTCATTCACACATATAAAACACCCAAAACTATACAAAGATGATATTTTGATTTTGAATGGTGGATTATTACAAATGTCTAATATATATATTAAACACACTATAAATTTGTAAAATGCATCTACATGCACCCAAGAGCTCTAAGTCACCATATGACAAACTCTATAACCTCCATATGACCATTTATCGAGAGGACATGCAGGATCTCTAGGTCACCATATGATTTACCTCCACAACCTTCACATAGCTATGTATCTCTAGGGGGATAAATAGGAGCATCAAATATCACATTACTAATACCACAACCACCCAATAACTAATGAATTATCATATATCACCAACTAGGAGCTCCAAGTCACTATATGAACAAGTCCATTAATGGTGATGGAATCTAAGGAAACTTGCTACATGATTTATAATCCACTCATTAAAATCAATAAAATCCCCCATCTCAAGCTTCCACAGCTTAAATTTCATTTCATCGAATCTATCCACCTCCATTCTAGCAAAGCATGGCATAACTATATCATGAAATAAGATTAACTACAAAAAAATCCTATAAAAAAAGGATTAACAAGTTCACCATGATTTGATACGAAATGTCTCACCTTGGTCTATATAACCAAGGGGTTCTCTTTGCAATCCCAATCCATTGTAATCTATCATTTGTATCCATTGATTAAATAAAATTATCCTCTCATAATTGATCTCTCTTGTGCTTTTTTAGAAGTTCTTAGATCTTGGGTGGCTACAATCTTCAACCAAATCTTGTATGTTATAAAACATTCTAAACTAAATCTTACAATAAATTATTTTTATTTTATTTTTACTTTCTAAAAAAGTTAGATAATTTTTTTATAACATTTCAAAGGTAGGTACTAGCATCAAAATACTTTTATAATGTTTTTTGAAATCTATATTAAAAATTAAAATTAAATAATATAATTTAGAAATAATATTACAATCATTTTACTATCACATTAATTTTTAATGAATTAAAAATAATAAATGTGTGCACTCTATATACTTAGATATGACTTATAGAACTTGTACAAGTCTATACACTTGGATAAGTCAAGAAAATCAATTCAATCTAAGAGATACAAACTAAATCATTAGTACCAACAACACTCAAAAAACACTCTTTGGTATCATTGACAAAATTGAAGGGATTTTAATTTGTTAGTAGCCCAATTAATTATAAGAGAATTGCCTAAAGTGGCTTTCATAAATTTTTTACATGATAGTGGACATGCATTCTAAGCTCTCGAGAATGAATCTACATTATGCTTTATCTCAAAATATATAAAATGTATTCCTCACTACAATAATCAACTTATTGCACCATCTAATACAAAAGCATCTAGAATGATCAATATCATCAGTTAAGCATTAATTGAGCTATATTTTGATGATGATCTACTACTTCTTTATGATTTTAATACTAATAAATGAATGCAATGTAAATTTGAGCACATTAGAAATAGTCTTCAACAAAAAAATTATACATTTCATATTCAACAAGAATATCATCTTTCCAAGATTACCATGGTAAGACATCAACAAAAATAAATATCAAATCTTCATAATAGACATGTATTGAAGTGAATGTGATACCATATATCTTTTATTTAACATTTTAAACACAAAAAAATATTGACCTAATAAATACAACCTCAAACCATATATCAGATACAAACCGAGGAAAAATGTATACTATCATATCAATGATATCATGTCTATTTTATTTTATTTTTAAAATATCTGCACAAGCAGTTTTATAAAGAGAAGAAACATGCCAAATATTACATATTAAACAAATAAAATAAAAATGAAACTAAAATAAAAAAATAAATCTAGTGATCAAAATAAGAGATGTGTATTGTACATACTACTTTAATCCCATTTGCAACATTACTTTTCCTATCACAAAATAAATTATATTATTACATTATTTCAAAAAATATGCAAACCACTAAATGACACTTGTTTCAATTTTAACTTTGATTCAATCTATAAAAAATAATTTTATGGGTTTTTCCATAAGTATAATAATGGTTATTATTATTTTATTTTTAACTAATTTAATAATAATTTTACGTCGTTAAGGTCAAAGGATTGACTTTGATACAAATTAATCTTTATAAGTTCACATTTATAATTATAAAAAAAGGGTCAGATATTTTATTAGATAAAAGCTTAAATAAAAATTTATATACAAAATTTAAGTATATACAAACTATGATAGAATAGTGTTTAAAATAAATTTTGTATGATGAATATATTTGCTATTTATTTTTGTGTTTATTTTAAGGAGATATATTGATATATGTATATATAGATAAATGACATAATTTTATGTGGAGAGTTTATTTTCTTAGCTTATCCATCTCGATACACACATATCTCCATATACTTACCTTGATTTTAGCCTTATGTATAAATACTTTGATATATTTACTTAAACTACACATTTATCCATACACCTACTTTCATAGGCAGTTGCCACCCACCTTGATTTGATCATTTTCCTACCTAGGATCATTTCTATGATCACTAGGTGACCTTGCAATCATGAACTTGATCCCTTCTTTAATAAAATACAAATTTAAAATTTGGTCAACTAGACCCTTTATTTCCCACCTTAAGAAAACTAAATACACATTTGGTGTAATATGATGATATATGTTAGTATTTTTTTAGACTACAAGAATCGAGTAGCCCCCCTATAAATTGTAGTGTGCCTTGTAAATTTTTTTCATGTGATCCATGATGCTAGTGTGATACACCCTTTGTTACCACGAGTACGAGGGGGGGGATTAGACCTCGTGACCTCTTGCCTGCAACATGATGCTTTAGCCAATCAAGCTAGGCCCCCTGGCCCATGATATATGTGTAGATGGAGGAAACAAAATAGGTTTGAGATCTTATGGATTAAGATCAAGTCATTCCAACATAAAAATAATAGAGAACCTACAAGAAGATTATCCAAACATGCAAATGCAAATGCAAAACTCTAATCTACTTGTGAGGAAATAAACTAATTATATCTATTACACTCCTCAAATCAAGATCTTGCGTAAACAAAATGGCTCTTAGAAGCACACACACAAGAGGCTATGATTTGTTGGATATTCAAATGCAAGATATAAAGACTATTGCAAAATCTAAGAAATTAAAACTATAACTTGAGAATAAACTAGCATGCAAGATGAAAATGATAGCTAGATTGCAAGTGATATTGATAGAAATTCAATGCACATATTAGATGATTCCAAAATGAGGTAGAGAGGTTGTTTAAATAGATACCCTCAAGATAAAGTCAAGCAACGGGATAAATATGGGATAATGGGAGATCAGTGGTATAGGAGGAATAAGTGGTAAATGGTAAGTGGTAAGTGGTAGGAATGAATACTAGAGGTATTTTATTTAATAAATAGAGAAAATGGATATAAGGTGCATGTGTTAAGGACAAAATAATATTTATCAGATTAATTCAATGGAAGATATGAAAAGAAGAATGGAATGAGATGAATAATAGATAAAAATGAAATGATAGGGCATATTAAGGATATAGCCAATGCCTAAAGAAAATTAAAGTTAAATGAGGATAAATTTAACAAACAATTTTATGTGTCTACATTTTTCCCCTCTTTGAGGCAATGCAGCTTGTTGCGTTGTTTCAAAGAAAAATTGATCAACTGATATATATGCCCCAAAGAGACCCTGATAAGGATAATGACAAATATGATATGCCCCCTTGAGAGATTAATAAAAAGGATTGCAAGGATATTGATCTCTCAATTGATTACAGGAAAATAACTAGATGATTGACATTACACAAGTGATTAAGCAGAGATGTACATTTGATGGAAATGCATAGTTGATGGGCATAACTGAACAATTGATGGAAATGATCAGTATAGTTGGGTTGACAAGTTGATTAAGCTGATTGAGATTGATGCTTGTGCAAGACAAGTTGATACAATGATTGATTGATTGATTAGGGGGTTATGAGATTCTGAGAAGCAAGTCTATTGATTTGAGATTTGATTCAAGAGACATGCATCAGTTGAACAAAGCAATTGATTGATTTCTCTATGACAAGGAAGATAAACAAAATGATGAAGAGAAAATGAAAGGGAAAGATAATGAAAGAAATGAACCATGAAAGGGAAAATGCAAGGTGATGAGAACTCTTGTGCTTTTTAAGTGCTTTTATCATCATAGAGCTTATTATGTCACAAATTAGTATAAGTGTCTAGATAACATGAACATCTAGACGACTTGAATACTATTTGCATTTTTATTTAGCAGTAAAGTATAAGAATCTAGGTATAAGGACCTTAGATGACCTGAATACTTATTGCATGGAAAACACTATCAGATAAGGAATGCTCTCATCCGCACTAGACTCATAGGTCCTAGATGGTTTTGGATAACCATGTCTTAAGACGAGTCCTCCTATAAATGAGAAACAATCCACAAAAAACATACAAGTGAACATGCCCCATCCTCGCCTCTCTAGTGCAAGACATCCTTGAGAAGCTAAAAGACATGCCACCAAAGATAAAAATCATAAATCAATCAAAGACAAACAATCAAACATGCATCATGCTTCAATGTTGGAAGGATTTTTGTTACAGTTTATGTGTTTGGTTGGATTTATAAGATGGGTTGATATGTATGTTATAATTTTTTCTTGATTGTCAATCCTAGTGTGGTTTAATTTTGTTGAAGTGAAAATTGGTGTGATGATCTCAAAGTGTCATTGTTTAGGGATTTTTGAAGTTGTGATTTTTTTTTGGATTTTCAGAATCATTGGTTTTTTTTCACGACATTTTACGATTTTTATGGATTTTTTGAAGTTGTAAAGATGGAGTGAGATGAAATGTGATAGATGACTAATTGAAGGAACAAGATCTTCCATAGTAGAGGTAATGAAACCATGGATAAATGATAGATCAAAAGGAAAGATTCACTACAAAACATGTCACACAAGCAACACATCTTTTTATCAAAAGATAATAATGGTTGGTTGATTGGATGCTAGGAATGATCGATTCTAGAGGGCATGATGATGATGATGATGATAAGTACTTAGGATCATTGATTCCTCTAAGTATGATAAGATTGATGTTTGTTGATGATTGATTGACAAAAGATATAAGGATTAGATAATGTTTTATAGTTAGGCTCAAATATGATTTGCATGATAAGATTCAAGGTTGCAAAGAGACATGATGACCCACCCTAGGGTAGTGTAATCATGGATAAATGATAAGGATGTAAACTATGATGGAATGGTAATGCATAAGGTATGAAAGGGAATCCAAAGCATGAATTTGTAATTTTTCCCCTAATCTCATCAAGAACAAAGGAAGGAAATGGGACATGGATTTTGATAAGCTAAGAGATATGGAATGGAAGAATGCAAGGATAAGTATAATGAATAGGATGATCAAGATCAACTAGATATAATATGGACACAAATGCCTAAATAATTTTCCCATATTCCTCATCAAGACCAGGGAAGGGAAGAAATGATGTATTTAAATAGAATGGTGGAATATGGATAAGGTGAAGAATATGGTATGAAATATATGGATAAAGTGTATAGGATAAGATGTATGGCATTCAAGAATATCCTTAACCTTGTAAAGATCAAAGGTGCAAAGGTAAAGGATGAACCTAAAGAGGATAATGGATATGAATGATAGGATGGATGAAACTTACCCCCAAGTGTAGAGTGCAAGAGGAATATGGAAGATAGTATATGTATGATAGTGAGATGGAGGAAGGATTCAACCATCAAGTTTCACAACTAATATCCCTTGAATATGTTCTCTAATAAACCATGGAAATGAGGATTAGACTCATAAATGTTGGTAGAATAATGGTATGATGGAAGAACCTAAGGACTTATGCAAAGGTTTGGATTAAAGGAGGATAATGTGGGATGTATGTTGGATAATGGATAGGAGGTTGGAATGCTTGTTGATGGTTATATAGAAAGGATGGAAAGATCAACATTGACACACACCTTGAAGGGTGGTCGAGTGATGGAGGAAAAATGGAGTTTGAAGGCAATAGGTTTTTAGATGGGTGATTGGAGGAAGCTTTTGGATTAGAAAATTTGGATGCCAATTTAGATTTTATTGCTTCTACGAGAATTTTAGGAATCCACATAGCTTTTGACGTTGCTTTTTGCTTTGTGGGCCTTTGTGACCTTTGAGATTATTTTTTTTGATATGTGGGTAAAGCCACAATAGTGGTTTACAATTCAAGTGAGGAAGGAAAACTCACAAAAAATGACCCCAAGTCAAAAAATGTGATTTTGGGGGTTTGTATGAACCTATTGGTTCAACCGATCCCATAAGTGGTTTGGTCAAACCAAGATTTGAGCGAAACCCTTTAAATTTGGCTGCCAAAAAAAATTAAAAAAAATGCATTGGAAAGGGATTCGAGTGAACCCCTAGAGGTTCGCTCGAAGCCCTAGGGGTTCGTACGAACCCCCCATATCCCTCATCCCCCCCTGAGACAAAAAAAACCTAAATTTTGGCACTTCAGAGCTCAAGTTTAGGATGAAAATGGAGGAATCTTCACAAAACCCAACTAGAATCAAGTAGTCCTCAGAATGAGCTATCAAAGGAATATAATTTTAATATATTTTGGTTTTATTATGTATTTGTTTTCTTAGTTTTATTAAACATAGGTTTTTCATCAAAAATGAAGGCCTATGTTCTACACGTGGAAAAATAGCAGATTATCAAAAAAAAATTGAAAAATATGAGTGCACTAGATATTGAAGTCCTTGTTCCAACAAAAATAAATAATTTGAATTTTGATATACAAAAAGTTAAGCATTATACGGTCGCACTATGTCTAAATTTTAGTTGGTTTGACTTTCAAACTTGATTAAAGAAAAAATATTCAATAAAAAACTATCTAACCAAGTGGAATCACTAGATATCGGAGCTACAAATCTAAATTTGAAAGAATTGGAATTTTATCTTTCAAGGAAAAAAGTTATATGTGTTATCGATGTTTGCACTTTTAAAAATGTTGTTTTCTAGAAAAAACTAGTTTCTTAGGAGATGAAAAAGAAATTATAGTAATGCGATTCCAAAATTGGAGCAAAATATTTTTAGAATATCTGAGACAAATATGATGGGAACTCTAATTTGCATCATCTACGAATTCCTCATGGTTTTAGCGCTATAGGTGCCCGGATGTGAAGATTTAGTTAAAAATAATAATTTTAGTGTCTAGTTTGGCCAAAAATTGTAAACCACTATTGTGGGATCACCCATATGGGCCTTTGTGGCCTTTTAATTTTTTATTTTTGATTTATGGGCCTTTCTGGCCTTTGATTTTTTTCTTTTTACTTTGGATTATATTTTCTTTTATTTTTGCATGTCTCTTTGAGGAGACATGTTGATCCTTTGATATATGTGGATTTTGATATGGAAGCTTTTGACATTTGGCACCCAAATTGCTTCCAAGAGAAATGGGATGGGCGGATGGAGATGAATAATATGGAGCTATCATAGATGGGTTAATTTAGGTAGAATTTTGAGAGGGCATCAAGGATGTATGCCTTTGTTGTTCTTAATGAATAGGAGATGGAGGGATGTAGGGCCCCAATATGGATGGAAGGGTTGATGAACTAGGGTTTGGATGATAAGGACCAAGGATATATGGAAGGTTTTATGGACTAGGATAAGGATCTAGAATAGATGGAAGGTTTGATGGACTAGGATACTTGGGTTTATTTTGATGGAATTTGGAGTTACGATGGGTACTAATGTCTTGAGTGTGAGGTGTAACCAAGGCCATGATAATATGTATTTTATTGGATATAAAGGGGTTCTAGGATACCTTTTTCATGAAGGCCTAATACTTTTCCTTTGTAGTTCATACTTTGATACATTCATTTGCCAACGAGATATGTATTATTTATGAAACAAGATGCAAGTACATCGTGAGGTGGATGTGATATGGAAGGAATAACAAGATCTTGGAGTAAACCACCTTGGATAAAAGTGAGGGAACCTATTTGGTAGGTAAGGGGATCATGGATAGCTTGAATAGGGGTGATAGACTCTTATCTAGGATTATGATCGTGAGGGGAATTAGGATAGGTGGTAGGATCTTGACATGGGGATGATGGGGTACTTTGATCTTGACTTGGAAAAGGATCACGAGGTGTAGGAGATGGAGTAGTTTGATCTTTATTAGGTATGGAACCATCATGAAGTGGTATGAAAGGAATATCTTGATCATAAGAAGGATGAACATCATCATGGAATGAAGGGGTATCCTTGAGTGGAGGTATATCTTGATCTTGATGAGGAAGGGAATCCTGATATTTTGTGGAAAGCATATCTTGATCATTGGATATGATGGAATCATGAGATGGTATGGATTCATTAGATGAGGTGGAAGGAGGACTTGGAAGGATAGTTTTCTCTTGATATGGAAGGGGATCATCTTGGATGAAACAAAAAGAGATAAGGGGATCATCATTAGGTTCTTGAGAGATGGGATCTTGGTCAAAGATTGGAAGGGGTTGTGGATTTTTGGTATCATTGGATGGAGTGGAAAGAATACCTTGATCTTAATGTGCAAGGGAGCTTATGCTAGCATGATTTGGACTAAGATATTTACATGAATCATTGGATGTATATGGTATGATAAGAGAGGATGGTTGGATGAAATCGTTAACTTGGGTGGAAGAATCATAAGGTTTATTTTGACTTATGGGGGATGAAGATAGATGCATGACATGGTAGGGTTGCACAATATTATTTGTGTTTGAGGACTTAGATTTCTTTGCACATAACTCTTCAAAAAATTTATCAACAAGGGTCTTGGAGGATGGGGATGATGTATTCTATGCTACTAGTCTTTGGAGATAATTGTCAAAGGATTCTTTGGTTGATGGATTAGAGCTTGTGAAGATGGATGGTGATGTTGGTGTAGGACTAGTGTGCTTTGAGATAGGAATTTTAGTAGATGGTGATGGAGGACTAGTAGATGGAGTGGTGTATGATTCTATTGATGGTGATTTTGGCACCACAACAATGCAAGCAGAATATTGCTATTATGCTTCTCCTGAAAGAGAAAGGCAACACATGGATGCCTTAACTCCCAAGGTCTTTGTAGTTGGGTCTCAACTATGCTGATGTTACTCAGTGGTCAATGCAACAGTAATATTCAAGGGGCCTACTGGTGTTGAGCTTCTGGATTGTTCTTAGATCAAGCATGAAATAAAACCTACTCTAACAGGGGTTTTAAAGAAATATAAAAAGATAAGTCAGAGTTTTTTTGAAATAGAAAAGAAAAATAGTTCATCCAACCTTAACCAGACTTGTTAACTTCAAGGAATTTGTAAACCAAAACTGTAGAACAAAGTAAAATTGTGATTGACACACAACCTCTTTCATTCACAGTTCTAATTCATATAACAGATTTTAGGTTACCATTTAAATTAAACACAAAATAACATTTCATTCCTTGAAGGCTTCACAAATCAAATGATCAGTTAAGACAAATATCACTCAGGAACACAACATGAAGTAGATTAAAATCTGATTGTTTCTACTGTTATTAAAATAGATAAATAATATTTAAAAAGCTGGCACAATCACCAGTGTACAGAGAATCTAAAGCTTCAGATTGTTTCCAGCTACACTAAGAGAACTTAGAGAATACATTACAGCCTGTACTAAAATCTTACAACTAATCAAGACAAAGAGAAGCTCTTATTACTCAGAATCAAGATGCAATTCTCTCCTTCTGCTAACTGACTAATTCCTAACAGTCCTAACTTTCTTTCAAATCCTTCTAACAAAGCTCTATTTCCTTTCCAAAAGTTCTAACCTTTACAAAGAGGCAAGCATGCCTTATATGCAGGATGTACCAACTTGAATGTGCTATCCCCTACACTAGGGTTTTACAAAATATCTGCTTCGCTACATCAAGGTCGGCCCTCAGATATTTTTGAGGAAATTCAGTTGTGCATTCAATGTGAATCATTGTTGTCCATGATGATGAAGGGTTTTTGGAAAAGATCTGTAGATCTTTTGCTGCTGTAGCATTTACTTCAAGCCTTCGTGTCCATCCTTAAACTCCTTCTCAGGGTCGCCTTGAATGCACCAGGATATCCCGTGATTAAAAACAACTGCCTCTGTCATCAGTGGTCACCACAACTGTCCTTCTTAGTCATGGCTTTCTTCTCTTGAGCCCTCAAATCTGAGTCAAAAATTCTCTCCAAGGCCACCATTCCCTTGGGAATGCTATTACTTTTTAAATTAAGGACTCCTTCTATATCACATTCCTCAGGGCTCCAATCCCCTTGATCTCTGTTGGACTCATCAATAATTTTCCCTCAAAACATCTGAGATTTGTAAGAGAGGGCGAGAATATGTGATCATCATCAAAGACACGAAAATTCTTGATGTTATCGAGAACAGTGGGGTGGACATCAGTTCATTGAGAATAACTTTTGAATTTGGAGTCTTGCATAGGCTCAAGGTGCTTGCAACAACATCCGATTGAATCGACTGCAGTTTTCTTATCTGGGGATCAAACTAATCCAAAGACTCAAATTCCTCAATCGGGTTCCATACTCAATTTCTGTAAACCGTAACCTACATTTGTGACATGTGGATTTTTCCACAAATATTCTTCTGAATCTCCCTTAACCACCAAGGCCGTGACCTTTTCTTATGTGCAAACATTAGTCCTCTTACCAGGGATTCATATTCAACTATGTTATTAGTGCACCCAAATTGCAGCCTGTAAGAAGACAAAGAAAACTTTCCCTTTCGGGCTAGTTATAACAATTCCAACACCACAACCGGTCTTGGACTTGGATCCATCAAAGGTAAGGGTCCATAACTGATCACAAGTAGGGGTTAATCCTTTCAAAGTTTTCATAGATATTTGAATAGGATTAGCCAAAGGGGGGACTTCTTGATCTTTTGCATCCAATATAGGGAAAGAATTATGTACAGGTTGTTTAGGTATACTTTGCAATTCTGGCTCAATTATGTCATCTGACCTGTGGCTATTCTTCTGACTCTCACTAGTGTCTTTGGTTAACCCCTTGGGTTTTGTTTCATTTGTAATTACAAGGGTGTCAAGCAAATCTTGGGGTTGCTCCTCATCAGTGTACTAATTTGGACATTTTTCTAGAGTAGGTTTGATCTAAGAAGGGATTTCT
>VDFB02058572.1:0-20922 GCA_007258455.2 Sequoia sempervirens
ACTTATAATTTTATTTATATATAATATTTTACATATAGCTGGTTCAGGCAGACATATTGGCAGGAAAGAACTAGCAAGAAAACCCCCAGTTGCAGTCTGAGTAATTTTTTTTACAAAATATCAAAAAGACCAGTGAGGTCCTAGTACAAATGACCAATTGTTTGATTACAATGTTACAAAAGCACATTGGTTGAATACATCAGTACATATGCACATTCTCTTATGCACCCAAAATACCCAAAAGAAGACATCATACTAGATATACCCGTGACCCAAATACATAACACAATGGAGATTACAAAACCTTACTAAACATAAGACTAATAAGCTAGGAAGCCACTTTCAAAAAGATGCAATTTTTCCACCAACATGCTAAAAGCCATTAACAGAGTTTTCTTTTGTTTCCACTCATTTACCTTTGTGTTGGTGGATCATGCTCAAATGAAAGTTTTGATTTGTTTTATTATCACACAATACACCCATAAAAAAATTTATTTTGGATGAAGATGGAAGTTGCAAATCATGAATGCAAACATGACTTATCAAGAAAGAATTGGCATGATATTTTATTTTTAAATCATCAATCTCCTCCATGGAAATGGTAGATCTATATCTATTTAGAACTTGGTAGAGATGTGAAGAAGTGTCATGCATTGTGGATAATAACATGCCTTGGAATATGTGAACATAGGTCTCTTCTTATGAAACAAAACCTTCTTTGAATAATTAACATTAGAAATTAATATAGTTTGGCGAGCATATTGTATAATCACACTAGAAACCAACAATGGAATATTGAGAGTCTCAACTAAGAATTCCACCAAGTATAGATAACATTCATACTAGAAGCCAACAACAAAAGACCAGATTTCATAAATAAATTTCATGTGTTGAGGGGTCCACAAGTACCATGAGCCTTTTGAAATCCTTCTCCATCTAAATGCATCCATTCCAAGACCATTGGGAGGTGGGTATACAATATGAACCAAGTATTAATTTCTAAT
This sequence comes from Sequoia sempervirens, assembly GCA_007258455.2. Lineage (NCBI taxonomy): Eukaryota > Viridiplantae > Streptophyta > Pinopsida > Cupressales > Cupressaceae > Sequoia > Sequoia sempervirens. The sequence goes on from VDFB02058572.1 coordinate 1,005, forward strand.
GTTAATTATTGAAAGAAGGTATATAAATTATTCAAGCATCTTAATTCTCATATATAGAGTTACATCTTAGTCAATTTCTCTTGATGTATGAGTTCCATATATTTGTAAATTTTTCTTAATATAAAAACATATTTTATTTCATTAAAATTAACCTATCTATTCCATGTTAGAAAGGATGCTCTTATTTTAAATTATAAGTATATAATTCAAAATTAATTAGTAATTTTCAAGATAGAGTACACACAATTTCTTTAGTTAAAATAAAATAATATTCTTATTTCCATGTGAGAGTTATGTAGAATGGTAGTTTGATGTCTCAAAAATATTTCTTTCATATATACTAAATTTTTATCATTGTACATTATGAGTCTCAATTATATATCCAAGCACATCAAAAATTTATAGAGTGGAAAGAAAAATAATCACACATTTATCATATTTTTGTAAGGTGTTCAAAAAGACTAAAAGTTTCCCTAGAAAGAACTAATTAAGGAATAAAAAAAATGGAAAGTGTCTACCTCATTGTATGTTGACCTTTCCCATATAAAAAGATCATGGAAATGCTAAATGAGTTGATATAAGAATTTTTAAGAATGAAGGCACAAAATTGATAACACTAATCCTAAAAGCAACAAGATAGGCAATGAATAAAACCTTCCTAGTTATTTTGAAAGAAACTTTAAAAGGTTCTAAATCTCCTTCACACCCCTTTCTAAATGAAGATAAAATAAATAAGTTACCAAATATTTCTTAGAGTTTAAGGTGATGATTTTAATATGATTTGAGAATAAATAAGATAAATTAGATGAAATCAAGTTTTGTTGTAAAGGTGATGAATTTTGGGGGAATAAGATGAAAATAATTTTGAACCTAGTTGAATCATTAAATGGCAATAAGATAGATTTTAAAGGGGCTTTATTTAAAATATGTAATAGTTAGATATGTACTAATAAATTATATTCTCTATTAGATAGTTATTTCTTCCATAAGCATTTCTTACAAGATCTTATAATTTATTAATAATACACTTGATGTGTGCATCCCTAGACACTCTTTGATAACCACACTATTAATAAGTTTCTATCTTTTACTAGAGGATACTCTAATTGAAAAGCATGTAAAGAGGAAGGGTTAGTTAACCTTGATATTAATGCAATGAAAGGTGGGATTATCTTTATGGTATCAAATTTATCTTAAAGATATATTGAAGGTTTTTCTTCTATGTCTAAACACATTTAGTGAAATATAATGAATATGTGTTATCCTAGAAAAATATGTATAGCATTAAGGATAAAATTTAGACTTTAAGTTGAAAGAAAATGTCAAATATTTAGAATAAAAATGGTGGGAATGGAATACAAGCTTCAAGAATCTTCTTTTAATAATTAATTGCAATAATAAATGATTAAAACTAAACACGAATGGATATGCCACCAATAATTTTTAGATAAAAGGACTAAAATTAGAGCCAAGATATCTTAGTTCAAGTATCATGATAAAGGTATCAAATTCTTATTCAATGTAAACATAGCCGTAGTTTGATAGATAAAAATTTAGCCCCATTAATACTAGGGAGCATTGTCTAATGTGATTGTTGATAATTATTCAATTTTTAGAAGTTAGAACCCTAACATTTATATGAGGCTTGTAAAATTTAACCCTATTAGAAGAGAGTAGGAGAGGAGAAATGAACCCATAATAATTATACTTATACAAATAAAAATAATAATAATGTTTAACCATTTTAAAATGTTAAATTTGTTTCACTATGGTGATCAATAGCTAATTTGTACAAGAAGGCCACAATTTATAGGGAAATGAAGACTACATAAGAGGCGAATTTATAACATAGTAGCTTGGTTGTAGTTGTTTCTTTAGCATTAACTATTTTCTCTTTTCTTTGCTGTTGAACATTTTATTTTATCTCTTAAAACTTATCAATGGTACTTGACTGTGAATGGATTATTTTCTTCTTTTCAATTATTATCTTAGAAGGAATACCATTTCAATTTAGAGCAGGGAGAAATGTATTTTTCTTTTAAAGTATTTAAAATATTATATTTATTTGATGGTTCCTTCTTAACCTCTTCCACTCCTTGGAAAAAATTATCCAACCACTTGAATCTCCTTGTATTAATAAATTTACTTCTATGATTTATGTATGTGTTTTTAGTGATTGACTCTTTATCCTTTCAATTTATTCATGATATACTTTAATATAGTTATAACAAGTATATAATAGTTTTTCATAATTGGATATGCCTTAAGGAACTCTTTAAAAGTGAAATTATTTGATTAGGGAAGATATAAATTAAGGTTATTCTTTCTTACTTACCTCATGCTCATCCATATGTTTTGTCCATAAATATCTCAAATCAAATTGGATTTTGCAAAGAGGATAGCTATATTTTAAATATTCGCTCTTAGTAAAAGTCATTTATTTCTTTATACAAATTTAAAATTGATTTATGTAATTTAATTTTTAATAGTTTTAACATGGATATATGAAGAATAGTTTTAAATATATATATAGTAAAGTGGACATATTCTTATATTTTCCTAATACTAGAAAATTTAATAATACCTTCATTCCTTCTAATCCTAATAGAACTATTTTATTATACATTTCATTCAAACAATCTAATTAATTTCTTTCCTCTAAATTTATTCTTTGATTCATAAATTTATTTCACCAACCATTTTTGGAGTAATGTCATAAGACTCAAAGGAAAAATATGAAGAATTTTATCCAAGTTTCCATTGTATGCACTCTAAACTTTATATCATGAATTGTTTGATATAATTTCTCAAATGAATTTGTTATTGAACTATTTGATATAATTTCTCAAATAAATTTTCAATAGTGTTTTTGATGGAGTATGATAGAAATAGTGATTTTGATATAATGCCTCAAATAAATTTCCAATAGTGTTTTTGATATAATGCCTCGAATAAATTTGTTAATGAATTGTTTGATATAGGGTGCATACAATGGAAACACTATTTCTATCATACTCCATAAAAAATTACCATGAACTATTTGATATAATACCTCAAATAAATTTGTTAATGAATTGTTTGATATAGGGTGCATACAATGGAAACTCTATTTCTATCATACTCCATAAAAAATTAACATGAACTATTTGATATAATGCCTCAAATAAATTTGTTAATGAACTATTTCATATAATGCCTCAAATAAATTCGAGGTGCCCTGGTAGAAATGCATATAAAATGTGGAAGCATAGACATGGCATGCTAATTTTTTGACAGAGTAGAAATGTATCATAGAAATAGTGTATGTTGAAAAGACTTTAGAAAATTTCAAACAAATGCAGTTTCAATTCAATAAATTTGAAAAAAATTGCATTTAGGGTTTCAAAACTTAACAAGGGTGAAGCCACAATAGTGGTTTAGAATTGAAGTGAGGAAGGAAAACTCATAGAAAATGAATGCATGGCCAAAAAATTGATTTTAGGGGTTCATACGAACATACTGGTTTGACTGAACCCATTAGGGCTTCGCTAGAACCTAGGTTCGAGCGAACCCTTTTAATGTTTTCCTACCAAAAATTCCAACAAAAACCCTTATAAAAGGGGGGTTCAAATGAACCTTGGTTCGAGCGAACCCCCCTTATTCCTCATCCCTCCTCTGAGACACAAAAAAACCCTAAATTTTGGCAATTTGGAGCTTGGGTTGATGATGAAAATGGAGGAATCTTCACAAACCCAATTAGAATCAAGTATTCCTCAGAACAAGCTATCCAACGAATATAATCTTAATATGTTTTAGTTTTATTATGTATTTGTTTTTTTAGTTTTATTAAACATAGGGTTTTCATCAAAAATGAAGGTCTATGTTCTACACATGTGGAAAAATAGCAGATTATCAAAAAAAAAATTTGATAAATATGAGTGCACTAGATATTGAAGTCCATGATCCAACAAGAAAAATAAAATTGAATTTGGATATATACAAAAAATATTATGCATTATAAGGTCGCGCTATGTCTGAATTGTAATTGGTTTGACTTCAAAACTTGATTAAAGAAAAAATATTCAATAAAAAAATTTCTAACAAAGTGGAAGCACTAGATATTAGAGTTACGAATCTAAATTAAAAAAAATATAATTTTATCCTTCATTGACAAAAAAATTATGCGTTATACGGTCTGCGTCACTTTTTAAAAATGTTTCTTTTGTAAAAAACCAGTTTTCGTGGGAGATCGAAAAAGAAGTGAAAATTGATTCCAAAAATTTTGAAAAAAATATTTTTAGAATCTACAAACAAAATGTGACGAGACTCTAGTTTACATTATCTTCAAATTCTTCACGGTTTAACTGCTATAGCTGCTTGAATGTGAAGATTTAGTTAAAAATAATAATTTTTGTGTCCAGTTTGGCCCAAAATTGTAAACCACTATTGTGGGATCACCCCCAACAAATGCATTTTGAACTCTACGAAATTAAAAATTTCCAAACCTGGTGCTCGATATGCTTGAGTTGGGTTGATGAACTTTGAAAAGATAAAGTTGAGTTTGTGTTCGCCAGAGAGATGAAGTCGTCGCCAGTTGCAGATCATGTTCGATTCGCCGCATGCACAAGCACATCGAAAGCAACTGGTGAAAAGAGAAAATGACAATGACAAATTCTTTTTTTTTTTGTCTTATTTTAAGTGGTTTGGTCAAACCCATGTTCGACCGAACCCCTTAAAATATTTTTTTTGTTTAGGGTTTGGGGGTTCGGTCGAACCTATGGTCAAACATATAATGTGGTTTGGCCGAACCATTATGTTCAACCGAACCCATTGAGTTTGATGAAAGGAAAAAAATGAAATTTCCTTCCTCAAAAAAATTTGTAAACAACTATTGTGGTTTGACTGCTAATTGTGGTGGTTGTGTGAAACAGGTTAAGAAGGGGCGAAGCATGAAGACAGTAATTTCCATGCAATTTACTAGTTTTCATTTGGTGTTTGTCTCCTAGTATAGTCTTAGCTAATAAGTTAGTGACTAGGACTGATATTGGTTAATAGATTTTGAAAAATAGTATGTCGTAGGCCATATTACTATTTTTCATATACTGGTAAACATTTTGTTATCCACGTATGATCGGTGGACATGATATTCTAAGCACTTTGTTTTGTATTAAGAATTTTATATGTTCTCTTCTGTGAGCATAAGAACATCCTAATTTTATGTTCTAAGAGTTTGAATTAATACATAGCGTTCTTGAAAGACTAACTTGCAAGTATCTTAGCATTTCCACTCCATTCAAATGGTTGGGGGAAAGGTCTCGCTTCCTGCCATTGCTTGGAGTTATCTTATTTACTGTTGTGTGAGGTATTATTATTTGCATTTGTTTTTTGTATTATATGTGATTTAATTTGTCTGCAACTTCATTAATATTAATAACATAGTATGCATTTGGTGATAAATGAGTCTCAATTATATTCATAAAGAGTGAAGTGATTTAAGTATTACTAATGTTTGGTATGGAAACAGGTCACGAGATAGAAACATGACAATGGAATATAATCTATTTTAGAAATGTTGCAAATAATTTGTTAGGCTTATTGTATTTTGTCACCAAGACACAAAGGTCTTGTAACCCGAATACAAAACTCCTATTTCATGCATTACATTAGTGTGATTTCAGTAATTAGTTCTAGTTTTTTTTTCTTTGTTAATAATGTTACAAGATAAAGCATGTATTAGAAAAATTGAGTTAAGATTGATGGAGTAGATAAGAATTTAAAATAAGTCTTTCTATTTTAATACAATTTAAGGAAGCTTTTGTTAATCTTTATTGGTTTATTTAGACTTGTATATGCATACATTCCCACTTGACTTATCACCTTCATCCCTTGAGAAAATAGCCACTATACCTTTCATTAGTTCATGACCTCAGATTGACACATCTAGGTAGAAACTAAGGGACTCCATAAACCAAATACAAACACAAAATTCTATCATAATCTTAAACCACAATTTTACCTAATCATTTTGGCATCATTGCTAGGGAAAGATATGAAAGGTGTGAAGCTATAGTAAGTTAAGTTAGGACCAATATGTCTTGAAGAAAACCTATACAGTTTTCAACCTTGTTTAGGTGATTACTCTTGATTTGTGCTATTGTAAGTCATTTAGGTGCATGAATCGTAGTAGGAATAATAGAGGAAGATTCATTAGAAAAGAAAAGGGGAGTAGTTCACAACTTGAAAAACCTAAAAATAAGTAAAAACCATCCACTGAGGAAACAAAAACCAAAGAATTATAAAACAAGTCAAAACCATTAGTAGAAGGAAGTAGCTCAACTCAGGAGAAATTAAAAACTAAGTTGCAATCATTAGAATTACTCGAACCTAATCTTGAGAAGTGTGCTATTGAGACCATTATTATTCAGAAACCCACAAATACTCATCCAAGCTCTTCTAAGATATTATGCAAAAAGGTTGAATTTTTTTTCTAGGAGTCTTATGGGGCTAAAGCTAGTACACATATACCAAGCAAGATGCCCCTATGAAGAATATTCTACATTCAACTTTACCTATTTTTCATGGCCTTCTACTAAGGATCCTAACATGTTTTTGTTTGAATTTGATGTCTTGTGCAATAGTTATGATTATCAGAATGATGTGTAGAAGCTCAAACTATTTCCAACCACATTGAAGGATGTAGCCCCATGTTGGTTTATGAACCTCAGGAACATTAGGACATGGAATGTCATGAGGAATTTGTTCTTGGAAAAGTACTAGGAATACTGTCAAACCAAGGAAAAATGGAACAAACTCTTCCATATGTCACATAAGGAAGACAAGTGCATGGAAGACTATCTTGAATGCTTTATGTTTAATCTCCAATGATCTCATCAAAAAGGGTTGAATAATGATACTATTAAAATTTTGTTTCTTAGAGGCATAAGGGATGATGTCATGGAAGCATTAAATTTAATAGGCAAAGGGAATATTTCTAAAATGGACTTTGATGATATATGTGATATTTGTAGGAACTATTCTAGGTCTCAACCCTCGTGAAGGAACTCTTTTAGGCAAGCTGCATTTTGTAGGAACTTCAACAGGCATCACCAAGTGTGAGATAGGTAATTAAATCAAAGATCTTAAAACTGATTTATTGATTCACATGGGTAAATAGATAGATACATTCTATACCTGTAGGAAGCAAGAGGAGGACAAAAAGGACCTAGTAGTATTTTGTCCTATATGTAGGAAGAAACATGGTAGTGAAGATTTCCCTTATAATAGGAAAAATATCTCATCCTTAGAGGAAGCTAGTAAGAGCTCTACCCTAAGATCTTTTCTTGTAGATATGACCGATATGGGATATTCTGAAGAACCTGTCTACTATATGGCCCCTAGGCAACCTTTTCCACCTCCGTCAATGTATCCTGGAGTGTTAAATAATTATTTCACCCCAGGACTTAGCCAAACTAATTCCTTTTCCAATCTAACTAGATGGTACAGAGGTTGTAAAAAATCTTCCACTAACCTTCATTGGATGCCAAAATATCATTATGCTTCACAATTGTGGCAACAAGCATGGAGGCAACAAATGCCACAACCCCCACCATATTAGCAACAATACCCATCATAACCACAACCTCCATCTCCTCCAATTCTTAACCCATATCATCAGCCACAACAATATCTCCCACTTATACCACCATTTTCAAACCAATCAACCAATCCACCTCAACACCAAATCCCACATCAATGCCAACCCAACCAAATCTAAATCCCAACAATAAGGAAACACAACCTATATATTATAATGAGGAGGTAAGTTATCCTACTTATCCTAACAATAATGTAGAGGTGGAAGGATTTAGTTGAGGTCGGGAAAAGCCCTTTAGGGACCTACTATCATAGAAATTAATGATGAACCTAAAGATGCGTCTGCCAAAGAACCCTCATTTCTTGATAGATTTCAATCAAAGTGAGTACAAAAGGATTTTTCGCAACTTGAATTTGATCTTGTTAATGAGCTTTGTAATGTTAATATCAAAATTCCTTTATTGCAGACCTTAAAATACATTCCAGTGTACACCAAGATAGTGTGAGAGTTATGCACTTGGAAGAAAAATAAGTAGGACCCAAAGACCGTACAAGTCATTGGACAACTGGCAGACCTTATGCTAAAAAAATTAGCTATTCTTAAATATTCAAATATAGGTAGCCTTGTCATCAAGGTAAGCATTGCTAAGGTTACTATTCCTAATACACTCATTGATTTGGGCACTATAATTAATGTCATGAAAAATGAAACAAAAGAAAAATTAGCACTTGAAGGACTTAGATCCACTCCCATAGTTCTCCAAATGGCAGACCATTCTTTAGTCAAACTAGAAGGTATGATTGAGGATGTAATTCTTCCTATTGATTTGTGGAAATATCCAACTAACTTTATGATTTTGTAGCCCAAAATAAAGTTGGGGGGACACCCTTTAATCTTGGGATGACCATGGTTAGTTGCTACAAATGCATTTATCAATTTTTGGTTAGGTAATATGGTTATTTCTAATGAGAAAACAAAATAGTTTACTTTGTATCCACCTATACAACCCTTAGTAGAAATAGAAAATGCAGTTTGGGTTGATAGTGACTTAGATGAGTCATTACCCATTCTGACAATTGAGCAAGCATAAGATATTGCAGATCCCACAGAGGATAATATTCTCCTTAACCTACTCCAAAATAGGTATCATTCAAGCAAACTCTTAGAAAATTTGGTTCTTCCTTCAGGTGTAAATACACATTGTCCTTTGAAGAACTTTCCATTAGTAGTAGGTAGCTCACAGTCTATTCAACACTTCATCACATTACATCAACTACTACCCCATCATTGCCTATACAATCCATTTTTGTCTTTAGGGAACCCCAATTTATAGGTTCTAGCCATTGATTCACCCACCTCATCAGAAGCCATGGAAATCTTACCAGGTCACACACTCAATATCAATCCACATTTAAGCCCTAAACAAATACAAGACCTTATTGCCATGCTTGGAACTAATAAAGATGCATTTTCTTGGGAATACCAAGATATGTGTGGCATCCATCTAGACACTTGCACACATCATATTTATATTGAGGAAGGTAGTCATTCAATTAGGAAACCACAACGTACACTTAATCCCGCCTTGCCTGAAATAGTTAAAGAAGAATTGAAAAAATTGTTAAATGTTGGGTTTAAATATCCTATTTCAGATAGTCAATGGGTGTCTCCTCTGGTTGCACAGTTCCCAAGAAGAATGGTAAGTCGATAGTTCTTGTTGATTATAGAGCTCTCAATAAAGATACAAAAAGAGATCACTTTCCATTGCCCTTTATTGATCAAGTGTTGGATACTCTTGCAGGTAAGCAATTTTTCTGCTTCCTGGATAGATTTAGCGGATATAATCAAATTTGAATAGCATTGGAGGATAAAGACAAGAATACTTTCACATATCCATGGGGCACCTTCACATATAATGTCTTTCCTTTCATGGTGTGTAATGCCCCCACTACCTTTCAAATTATAGTGTTAAGTATTTTTGCTGACCTTGTAAATGATTGTGTTGAATTTTATATGGATGATTTCATACTACATGGTAATAATTATGAGGAGGCTAAATTTTTTTTAGAAAAAGTGCTTAAACAATGTATAGATACTAATTTTTCATTAAGCCATGAAAAGTGTCATATGCTTATATGAAGGAAGGCATAGTGCTTAGTCATTTCATTTCCTCTAAAGGTATCCAAGTGGACCCCAAGAAGATTCAAATTATTAAATACTTTCCTATGCCAACTAGTCAAAAGGATGTATGTAGTTTCCTTGGCCATGCAGGGTATTGCCAAAGGTTTATCAAAAATTTCAGTAAACTTGCATCCCCTTTATTTCCTTGTTAGCTAAGGATGTAGTTTTCACCTAGACTTGAAATGTCAAGAAGCCTTCAAAGCTATTAAAACCAAATTTGTAACCACACCAGTAATTTGAGGGCCAAATTGGGAATTTCCTTTTCATCTCCATACTAATGCCTCAGATTCATCTATGGGAGTTGTGCTTGGGTAAAAGGAAGACAATATTTTCTACTCCATCTACTACATTAGTAAGAACTTCACAGGAGATAAGGTAAATTATACAGTAACTGAAAAGGAGTTTTTATTTGCTTATGCAATTAATAAATTTTTTCATTATATTACTAGCTACAAGGTGGTTGTTCATACAGATCATTCAACAATTTGATTTTTAATGAATAAACATGTTGTCACTAGTAGAGTTATTAGATGGTTGCTCTTCCTTCAATAATTTGATGTAACTATACTTGATAAACCTGGTCAAGAAAATGTTGTAGAATTTTTATCCAAGTTGTAGTAGCCAGACAATGAACCCACTCCAGTTGATGATGAATTTCTAGATGAACAACTCTTTTCCATATTAGCAAAGATTCCATGGTCGCCAATGTTGCAAATTACTTAGTCACATGCAAGTTTCCACCACACTTTTCTCGAAGGGAATGTCAAAAGCTAGTTGGACTTAGTGGGCAGTACACATGGATCAATGGATTACTTTTTCACACTAACATTGACAATATCATGTGGTGATGTGTACCAAAAGATGACGTCTCTGATATAATTCATGCATGCCATACAAAACCATGTAGAGGACATTTTCTACTCAAAGGACTGCTCAGAAGATCCTCACTGCATGCTACTATTGACCTACAATCCATAGGGATTGTAAGTGCTATGCTCATCATTGTGACAAGTGCCAGCATATGGGATACCCTACATGCTTCGATGAGATTCCATTACACCCACAATTTTCCATAGAGCCATTTGAAAAGTGGGGCCTAGATTTTGTTGGCCCAATCAACCCACCATCAAGAAACAAGGAATACATCCTTGTATGTATGGATTATGTCACCAAGTGGGTCAAAGTGGTAGCTTTGAAGAATGCCCAAGATACAAAGGTAGCAGACTTCCTATATTCTGAGATCTTCACAAGATTTGGGGTGCCACAAGAAATAACAACGGATCAGGGCCCATAATTCACATCAAAACTAATTTTGGCCTTGGTTTGAGAGTATGAAATTTTCCATCATAAGTCCATACCTTATCATCCTCAAGCCAATGGGAAAGTGGAAGTCACCAATAGGAAAATCGAGAACATCCTCACCAAGACAGTTGCTCTTCATAGTGTGATTGGGTTGCACGACTTCCTAAAGTTGTGTGGGCCTATCACACAATGTGGAAGACCACCACTGGTCTGACCCCCTATGAGCTTGTTTATGGTAAGAAAGTAGTTCTTCCTACTGAGTTTGAGATCAAGACCCTCTACACTACACTTCAATTGGGAAAAAGTCTTTCTGATGTGCAAAAAGAATGCATTGATCAATTGCACTCCTTAGATGAAATGCACCAAGAATCACTCTTTCATACTGAGGTTATCCATAAACAATGTGCTTTATGGCATGACAATCACATTTGACACCAATCATTTTAGCTTGGTGATTGGGTGCTTTAGTATGATTTGCACTTTTGGGACTTCAAAGACAAGTTTCACATGTGATGGCTTGGACCTTACAAGATTGAGACAGTATATGATAATGGCATTGTCTACATCTGTACCATGGACTCTGAAAGTAGATGTCTCCTCGTCAATGGTCATCGACTGAAGCTCTATAAAAAGCCTCTTTCCAAGGAAGCCTTCTTTTTGGAAGTAGCTAGGGAACTCACTATCGTTCCTTTTGGCCTCCTTCAAGAATGATTTGATTAAAAAGAAAAAAGAAAAAATAAATAAATTAAAAAAAGAAAGTAGAAAAAATTATAAAAAGAAAATAAAAATAAAAAATAAAATTAAAAAAAAACTAGGTTGGCCCTACCGCCACCTCACCCTTTCCCCTACCCCATAGTCGACCCCACAACCACCTCACCCTTACCCTATCCCATAACTAGACCCACTACCACCTCACCCTTACCCTACCCCATAGTTGGTTCCACCACCACCACCTACCCCATAAAACCCCTAAACTCCTTACCATCTGCCACATAATCCCCACCCTGCCCCATCACCTTCCCTCCCTCCAAACCTTAACATTCAACATGTTGGCCTCCCTCATTCCCACGCCACCTTGGTGTTGGTTCCACAACTGCTCAACTTCCAATCATTTCCTCCCATTTGTGTGACCTATCCTTATTTTCTTCTCATCACATTCAAATCTCTACATAATCTCCAGTCACGTACCATCTTCTCTGCACTGGGTTTTGTCTCCTATGTTGTTGTCCTAATGACTACCTTGGTGTTGATCACTGGTTGGCTCAACCACTCATGCTAGCACCCTCATCATCCTTCATTTTTTCCTCACTGACTCCTGTTAATGTGCTTTAATGGTAGTTTGGCCGATGTTTGTATGCCATTTATTTTATATTGGTTTTCTTCTATTTTTAGCAATTATTATGGAAAACCATAGATGGTTTTGTAAATTAAGCTGGGGGGTGTTGAGTCACATGATTACCCCTAATCACATCATAGCCCATTTCCATTCCATGCATTGATTATCCCAGCAAGGCAACCCGCTTAAACTATAAACTAATTTTGAAAAGCTCATTATTGTTAAAAAATCTTGCCATGTTTTCCTATTAATTCTTCTGTCATGGGAGGTATCCATCGATGCTAGGAGCCAAAGGATATGAATAATGTTAAATACAATACAATAGTATATGGCATCTTTGAAACCGTAGGATGGCATGTGTTTCTCAAAAATCTCTTCGGGTATCATGATGGTGTGGCTCTTGAATTTTCTATGGAATTAGATGCTATCAATAATTCCATGATGGTTCAAGGTCTTTCCTTGTTTGTTATGCCTTGAATCATAGCAGAAGTAACGAGGTTACTAGAAATGGGGGATGAATATTTTCCTATATCCACAAACAAGCATGTCATGCTTTAGCTCCAAATCTAGAGGTTCTTGTGAATCTAGAGGAATTGCAGTCAACTCTCAACTAGGGCACCATACAAACCTTTGCCTGCACATTGGACTAATGTTGTGAAGGTATTTATCTAATATATCACAAGAGAAGGAAGGTATGCCTATGTTTTTGCCCACCATTTTTGATTGCTCTATCATTTATGCCATAATGAGTTAGTTAATCTGCCATACTACTTTTTCCATTCCATTAAAAAGATTGGATTAGAAGTCCAAAAAGGTTGTAGTAATTCCTTGGGTCACCATGGTTTGATCAAGCTAATTGTTCAAAGGGCTTTAGCCAATTTTGTCCCATCGAGTATTTGGGATGAATTTACAAAAGATGGGGTTAGATCCTTCTTCAACCCCACAAACTAGAAACCACCATAATGTAGGTGAAAATGAGAATCATAGTCCAGAATCTAAGCATTCCCATGAAACAAAACAGGCAAGCCATGGGTCATGACCCTGTACCAAGAAGGATAAATCTGTTAGTGAGGTTAGCACTCCTCCAATTGTAACTCCCTACAACACTAGGTTCAAGTAGAAACTTCTAGAAGCAACCATTGGCTTGCAAAAATTGGCCTCTACAACTTGCATAGTAAACTAAGAAACCCCTGAACCAGATGTTGAAATCCTAGCCACAAAGAAAGTAGGGAAAGATAGGGTGAGTCGAGAACTACGATGCCAAAATCACCAAAAGAAAATGGGAAGAAATGTAGTATCTCAAACCTCCTTTAAGGAATAGGAGGAGGAATACATGTCAGAACCATCCATAAGCTCTAAAGAATAGAGTCAAGAAATGTATGTAGATAACCAAGAATCTAGTCCTCTGAGATTAGATTGTTTGTACATGGGTACCCCAGTAAGCCATGTTTATTGGGACCCATCATGCATTCTCTTTTTTAGGATTTTTAGCTACTACTTGTGTCATAGAAAAATGGCCCCTTGTCATTTTCATGGCCTTTTAGGTCTTTTTCCTTGGTATTTGATCTATTTTATCTGATTTTATGTTGTAACATGGCTTGAACATGCATATTTAGGTACTAAAATTCAAATAATGACATCTTGTGAAGGTGTTGTGAAGTGTTGTAAGACATTTATACATTCTTTTAGACTCTATTTATTGCAATTCACCTAAAAATCACATTTTCATTACTTATCAAGTCCTATTTTGAAGTGTTGTAAAGTCTTGTAACAACATTTCACACTTTTCTAGGCATAAATTCACTATTCATCCATTTCTCATGCTTTATTTGGTCCCTTTATGCCCTCATATGTCTTAACGAAGTGTATTTTTGAATGTTAACTTGACAAACAACATTAAATACAACTTAATTCCCAACACTCATTTTTAGGTCCTAGGTGAGACCCATTTGCCATGGGTGGTGAATGAGCCCCCCTTGGCCCTAAATTCAAAATATTTTAAATTTCCTTTCAGGTTTTTATTCAAAAACACTTGATGTTGCCCTGTGATGAGGTATGAATGGGTAACTAAGGCACAAGGATGTATAAATAAGTGATTTTCACTCATTTCACATCCTCCAACATTCACACATCATATTCAAGCAATCTCAAGGATTCAAGCATCTTAAAACATCAATTCATGGAATACTCAAGCACTTTGGAGCATCCATTTATATTACTTTATATTTGTATCATCAAGGGTTTGGTATGTTGATAGCAATTAAATGCTATTAGTTTATCATTCTCTTTCATTCCATTGTTTAATTAAGGGTTTGATTACCAAAAGTGGGGTTTGACCAAGGTAAACCCCTATTTGCTAGCCCTCAACCATTTTCCCCCTATTGTATGTGTGTTTGTAGAGTTTTATGTGCATATTTAGAAAGCATTTTAGTGTTGAAGATTGGTAAACAAGTCAACTAGGTGCTTCAAGTTAACTCATTCATATTTCAAGCTTAGAGAAGGTTTTCTTCTCATTTCCTATAGAATTGACCTCGACAACTTGATAATCAGGGATTTCTAGATTTGGTGTTGTAGAGTTGTCTCCTAATTTTTTTGAATTTTGGGAGATGATTGATTTGCCACCAGTGGTGAATGAGTCCCACCTTAGGACTGAAAAATCTAAATTTTGTCATATTTTGGATCCTAACAGTCAGAAACCAATTTCTGGCACTTTTTCACTAGTAGGAGGACTAATTTTCCATCTTAGGTGAGTGAGTCCCATTGTGAAATTTTAGTAATTCTAGTTAGCATTCACAACATTCCAAATTCATCAAACATTTCCCAGGTGCACTCTATTTCATCACATTTCTTTCTGTTCTACATTATTTCTTCATTTAGTTCATTGTTTGCATATTAGAGTGTGTTTTCTAGCATAGTTTAAATCCTAGTTTTTCATTCATTAAAACCATTTAATTTCATTTAGTTTACTTCATTTAGCTTAGACAACATCATACATAGCATAATTTGAATGAGCTCTTAGCATTTTTGGCCCTATCTCTCTCCTTTTAGGTGAAAAACCCTAGAAGAGCTAGAGAAGTCCTAAAGAGCCAAAAATCAATGGTTCATTTTGGTGAACTTGACTTTTGAACATCTTTCATTTCTGATTTCATTTGCACATTGCATCTTATATTACATTTGCATCAACATTCAATTAAGGCATTTTTTTGTTTGCATTATAGGACTTTTCATATTGCATTAGTGAAAACTTCATTTAGATTTCATTTTTGCATTGCACCTAATTGAAAATACTAAAAATTTGCATTTTTCATTCTTGATTGCACTATGTAGAGCATTAAAATCATCTTAATTTTTTTAAAAAACACACAAAAACATCATACTAGGACTCATTCACCACCTTGTGTGATTCAGTCCCTCTGCACCTTTTAAACAACATTTTTGGCATTTTTCTAGCATTTTCCTACATTTTTGTTTTTTGTAGTTAGTTCTGTATTATAGTTAGCAACATTTATGTTATTTTCATTTAGACATCTTAGATTACCTTCCATTTAATTTCAGTCCCTCCTTTGTGGTAATTGTATGAGTGTTTGGTGCCCCATTGATAATACTTTAGTGAGAAGAAGTTCTAGACTCATGGCCTCCTATGATAGAACTTTCATTGTGGACCTTGGGATCTCACAAGCTCCTACTCCTAGTATGGACAATGGTGCATTAGGCATTGACAATACTACTTCCATTCCTTCACCTTTCCATCCAATGAATATTGACACCCAAAAAACCCCCCTCCCACAAGAAAGGGTCATTAATATTCATGAGGATTTTGCACATTTTACATCCTCCAACATTCACACATAATATTCAAGCAATCTAAAGGATTCAAGCATCTTATAACATCAATTCATGCAATACTCAAGCACTTTGGAGCATCCATTGACATTACTTCAGATTTGTATCATCAAGGGTTTGGTAAGTTGATAGCAATTGTATGTTATTAGTTTATCATTCTCTTTCATTTTAATGTTTCATTAAGGGTTTGATTACCAAAAGTGGGGTTTAACTAAGGAAAACCCCTATTTGCTAGCCCTCAACCATTTTCCCCCTATTTCATGTGTGGTTGTAGACTTTTATGTGCATATTTAACAATTTTTTTGGTGTTGAAGATTGGTAAACAAGTCAACTAGGTGCTTCAAGTCAACTCATTCATATTTCAAGCTTAGAGAAGGTTTTCTACCCATTTTCTATAGAAGTGACTTTGACAACTCGACAATCAAAGATTTCCAGATCTAGTGTTATAGAGTTGTCCCCTAATTTTTCATAATTTTGAGAGAGGACTAATTCACCACCAGTGGCAAATGAGTCCCACCTTTGGATTGAAAATTTAAATTTTGTCAGATTCCAGATCCCAATAGCCAAAAACTAGTTTTTGACACTTTTTCACTAGAAGGAGGACTAATTCAACACCCTGGACGAATGAGTCCCACTGTGAAATTTTAGTAATTCTAGTCAGTATTCAAAACATTCAATATTCATCAAACATTTCCTAGGTGCACTCTATTTCATCTCATTTCTTTCTATTTTGCATTATTTCTTCATTTAGTTCATTGTTTGCATATCACAATGCATTTTCCAACATAGTTTAAATCATAGTTTTTATTTCATTTAGACCATTTAATTTCATTTATTTTACTTCATTTAGCTTAGACACCATCATACATAACATAATTTGAATGAACCCTTAGCATTTTTGGCCCTATCTCTCTCCTTTTAGGTGAAAAACCCTAGAAGAGCTAGAGAAGTCCTAGGGAGCCATAAATCAATGATTCCCTCCATAATTTCATTTTAAGGGGGGGTGTTAAGTAATCATGCATTAGATAATAATTAATTAATCTTTAATTTATTATTAGTCTAATTTATTCTCTTGCAATTAAGCTAAATTTAGGAGTGATTTTCTATGTTAACTGGAGAGCTATTATTAAATCTTTCTATCTCATTGAATGAGATGTTGATACTTTTCATGATCTAATTCCTTTATTGTTTAGGGTTTCTCCTATATATAACACTCAACCCTCATTTTATTATTATACCTTTGATGATGTTGAGAGAACTCTCAACCTTTTAAGGACTCTTATTTTCCTTGAAGATTATTGAGATTCATTATTTAGCTTTTTCTTGTTGAGAATATTGCATATTATTATTTTCAACTCTCTTGTGTGGAAGGTGTCTTTGTTTGTTAATTCATCCCATGGCTTGTATTTTTCACAATTCTAACAATTTATGTCAATTCAAGTATATTACATCTTACACCACTACATACTAGGGTTTGTTCAAATACCTTCAACAAAAATGTAAAAAGGGGCCATATTTTATATGAAATGGTTCACAAGTGTGTCAATGATGTTGTCTTCTTAGTAAATAAGGACTACACACTAATGGAACTAGTAGAAGCTCATGTTCCATTGATCCTTAAGTTGTATTATTGAAATAAACAATGACTCAATAGAGACATATGTTACAAACTTACTAAAGCAACCCAAGGATATAAATTTACCAAAAAAATGACACATATATAGATTTTATATATAATAAAACCATGAAGATTTCATGGAACATCTAGAGAAGGATTGGGAAAGGTTACATAAAAAATGGGACATTCCAAAAGCATAAATACCACAAGAAATTTCTTCTACATAGAAAATGTGGATATCATAAAGAACAAATGAGGGATATATAACTAATAAACAAACATATAAAACATAACATTAACATAAAGAGGTATCATAAAAACTAAAACAATTGAACTAAGAAAAGAAGAAATTGAGATACAAGAAAAGGGTAAAAATAAATAATTAAATTGAGATACAAGAAAAGGGTAAAAATAAATAATTAAATTTTCATGTATATAACTTGAGTAGGAGCAAGAAAAATAACATCAAAAAATAAAGATGGAAAGGTAGAGTAAGAAATGATCAACAAAGGAAGAAGTAAAGAATGAGAAAATCATGAGTGTAGATATCCTCAAAAATATGTTGAATAATAAAGGAATGCTAAATAAAACCACAAAAATGTACACCCAAGTGGTGTTAGAAAATAAAGACGTGATTGAAGAAGCAATAATCAAACACCTTAAATTGTCCACCTATATGTGGATAACATTATTGAGAGGTAAAAAAATCTATCATGGAGTGCGAAACACGGAAAGGGATTGGGGAAATTCAAATTCCTCTAGCATTGGCGATGGTGATGAAGACGTCAACTCTGATGATGTAGATTCTGCCTGGTTTGTGGATCGGGGTTTTGATGGGATGCCTCTTATCTTGTCTGTGCACTTGAATGTTGGTTTTGGAGCTCCTTTACCCCTGATCTCTGCATTCTTTCTAACCCTCTACTTATTTTCTATGAAACCTGTGTGCTTAGTGTCCAAGAAACTAGTGGATGAGTGTGTTAACATTTTTGGCCTAGTGCAGGTTGCTAAAGGTTGTCGTTGGCCTTTGGTCTGTCTACATTTTTTGGGTAGGTAAGGCTTTGTCTTTTCATTACCCTCACTAGTGTTGTGTGGATGAGATCTGATCATGGGTTTTCTTCTTGCCTTCAGAAGCTTTTGGTGGGATTATTGGCTTATCCTCTTTGTTTCCTTGTTGGGTTTTGTTGTTGTCGTGGCCCCTCTTTCTGGTTTTTTTGGCTTATGCTTTGTTTCTCCTCAGCTATGTGGGTTTGGTTTTCTTCTGGGGATGAAATTCCATTCATGGGGTTTTTCTCCTGGCTTGGGCTACCTATTCTCAGTTGCCTTTGTTTTTGGCTCTCATGGGAAATTTTACTCCCTCTATTTTTTCCTTTCTCCGTTTCGCTGGGAGGTTCTCACAGAAGATCTTATGGTTTCCAGCGGTCTAGCTTGATTTGGAGAGTGTTTCTCTCTTGTAGTGTTGCTCCAGCTATTAAGGGCCTTTTTGGTGCTAGTTGTTGGTTAAGAGGCTTTTGCAAGCTTCTTCTTGTTGGCTTCGCTTGAAGTTTGTGGCTTTCCATTTTATAACTAGGCTTGTTGTGTAGTTTATGGTGGTACTCGTTTACATTTGGGAGGTCCTTGTTGCCTCTAGGAGGCATGTGCTCACCGTGTTCTCCGATCTCTCTTTTAGAGGTAGCTGGTTCTGTGTTTTCTGGTTAGCAGTGAAGCAAGGTTCCTACCTTGGTTCTTTAGAGGTTTTATATTTTTGGATGTGTTCTTCCTTTTCTATGGTTGGAACTATTGGCATAACGTTGTGGTGTTTCTATTTTGGTGATTCTAGTTGTCGTGATGGTTTGCAGTGATGTCTCTCGCACCTCCTTGTCTCTTGCCCTAGATTTGTGGGTGTTGTTGGGTTTTATACCTTGGCTCTTTGTTCAAATTTCCCTTTTGAGGCGGGGTTGTCTCCTATTGAGGTGGAGACTATTCTTCTTGTCTTGGATTAGGATTTTTCCTTTTTCTTAGCTTCTTCTTTGTTGTCTTCATTCCCATGGTTGCTAGGGGTTTTCTAACTTTGATTTTGAACCTCTTT